>CABHPQ010169718.1:19158-40099 GCA_902168405.1 Peromyscus aztecus
GAGAGAGAGAGAGAGAGAGAGAGAGGAGGAGAGAGAGGGAAGAGGAAGAGGAAAAGATTGCACTCAGAGCCCAGAGCAGTTTACCTTGGTTGTTTCACAGTAGAGCAGGTTGTAATGATACCACCCATCCAACAGAGAGTGTTCCACAATCAGACATATTGTCTGTCTTTCCCTTGAGTGCTCTTGGTAGACATAGTCTCATTTAGTCTGCACTGCAGCGTGCCTACAGCAAGAATATATCAGAGCACTTTAGTGCTTGACTCTAGGGGTCAAGACCCAATGGCTCTCTTTATATTTTGCTGAAAAAACCCACCATATTTATATTATATTCTCTGAAAACTATAATTTTGTTAGAGCATTACAAGATATGAGACTACATTTTTAAAGGAAAAATAAGACTTTACATAGTATATATGTTGTATTTCAACAATGAATACATCTATAGAAATTTAAAATTTTTGTTAAATTCATTCTTATAAATACACACCAAATAAATATGTATGTACAAAATGTCTTCTGATTACTGTCACCCTCTCCTCCCCATTTCCCTCTAATTTCTATTACTCACCCCATTTCCTGCAAGTCTCTTTCTCATACTCATGCCTTTTTGTCTTGTTTTGTGACCTGCTAAGATTAACCAGTGCTGGCTATCAGTAGGTACACAACCAAAGAAAATGTCTTCCCTACCCTAGAATCTATTAGTAGCCCATATTTCAACCTGGAGTGGTAGGTCCATGTAGGCCCTTCCTCATCCTTAACTGATTGTTGACAGGCCCAGTCTTTACAGGTCCACTGGAGACAGACACTGAGATGATGATCGCATTGGCGGTGCCACGTGCAGATGACAGCATTTACATTCCCTTTCCCTATCTTTCTGTTCTTACATTCTTTCCGCCTCTTCTTCTGTGTTGTTTTCTGAGCCTTAGAGGAGGTCGTATGAATGTCCTGTTTAGGGCTGAGCACTTGAAGAGTCTTATGGACAGACTTTCTCTTGGAGATTAGATGGAACCTTCACCTAGCAGAGAGAGTTAGAAACTTGCCTAACATCCCCTTCTCCCCCCCCCCCCCCCCCCGCCAACCCCCTTAACTTTAGAGGTGAATCTAGAGATAGCTTCTTGCAGGTCCAGCTGCCTTCTATGCCTTCACCACTGTCCCCATCTGTCCTAAGAGGTAGTACTGTACACTTGCTCTAGAGTGATACTATTGCCTACTGAGTCCTGTTCTTCTGAGACTGTCCTTGAGAGTGGTGCATTCCCCAGAATCCTTCTGGTCTTCTTTCCTGGTCCCATAACTTCCAGTGGCATGACACCAGGTAGATCCCGTGGTGATATGTCTCAACTGGTGTCTTCCCTGTGTATTGAACAGGGCCATCTTTGATATTTCTTTGGCCTGGCATGAGGCTTTGGTTGTGGTGAAATTTGAACGATTCTGCAGAGTACCTCAGACATTAAAGAGATGCAGCTTCCTTACCATAAAGAGCCCCAAGTACTAACCCATGGGGTACAACACTCCGTGTATCCACCTTAGGATGGTTCATAGACACAGATTTTCACAGGCACAGATTTGTCATTCAGGAAGAGCCCTGGGACAGTAAATTGTGGGGAGCTTGACCTTGTAAACTGACCAGCCAAAATGAGTGGTCTCATATGGAACCCCACTCTATTTCTTGCCAATTAGTTTTAATATCTGTGTTATTGATGTGGTCATCAATAAGACTTGTGCCATTGGGGATGCTGGATCTTTGGATCTCATAAAATAAAGATAAAAAACAGTCTTTCTAACTAATGACCACTGACAGCATGAGCTACTAATGGTGATTAGCTTTTGTCGGAAGCCACTTCCGGCAGTCTAGTCAGGAAGGTGCTTAGGGTCCTTATGCCTTTCCACTGGGGGTATGTCAGTGTTGGATGAAGCAACTTAAGTTTTGAGATTTTGTTGCTCATTAAGTTTCCATGGCTAGTAAGCGAAGGGAGCAGGACTCAAACCTGGATCTCCCTGGCTCAGCTTGGACTCACAATTCTACACTGCCTCATCTCTAAAGGATGGCAGCCTTTTGCTCTAGTTCTACCCAGCAGAGCATTGCACCAGATACGCCTTTTCATTGTTTTCTGAATGCCAATTAACTTCCAAGGTCTATATTATTTGCTTTTAAGCAATAGTGATTAATAATGTGTCTCATTGATTCCAAGACGAGTACCCCCCACCTCCATTTTAGCATCTCTCAAATTGGATGCTTCTAACAAGTGATGGTGTATCATCATTTAATTGGCAGCATTTTTCTTTCTTAGTGGCACATAAAATAATGGTGTAGCTCACAATTGATAACATCTTTGACTTGATGAAAAGCACTAATAATGACTTGGCTCCAAGAAAGGGTGAGCAGTGTGGGGGAGCCTCAGCACAGTGTGACATGCAATGACAGGGCAGCATAACCTATCTTGCATCCCACCTCCCACTGTTCCAGTTAAGCCTTTTGGTATCTCTTAACTAGATGAGTATCTCTGCTTCTCTCTCCTCCTACATTTTTTTTTTAAACCAGCTCCCGAGGGACAGTGATAGCATTGTTAAAAGAGCTCACAATGACTCCAGGAGTACCCTACCACCCACCATGCCACTGAGGTACCTGAGTGACTTCTGAGTACTTGATGCAGTTTAGAATTCTTTCAGCCCCTCAGGATATGTCAAGGAGCGGGTCTTGGTTTTGCTGGTGGTGAATCTGTGACACCCCGTTACTCTGCCTTCCTTTTGTCTGTTTCTCTCTCTCTCTCTCTTTGCTTAGCGTGTATTATTGTACACAAGAATGAGATCCAACACCGACATTTTCATGTGAATTTGGATTGTAATCACCTATGAACCTCCTCCTCTCCCCCATTTTCCCTTGTGCTTACATCCCTTCCCATATTCCCCTCTTACTTTAATGTTTTTTTTTTTCTTAGACCCAGATTCTGCATGGGAGAGAAAACATGGTGTCTGTCTTTCTGAGTCTAGTTTCACCCATCTTCCTGCAAACAAATGATTTTATTCTTCTTTATGGTTGAATAATACCCCGTCATGCATACCTATCCCAGTTTCTTTATCTACTCACCCACTGAGGACACCTACACTGATTCTGTATTTTGGGTCTTGCAAATAGTTCCTCATTAAACATGGGTTTGCAGGGATCTCTGTTGTATGCTGACTTTTATTCCTCCCGGTACATGTACGAGGAGTGGACTAGCTGGATGGTAGCTACATCGCCTTACCTTTGTAGCAGCCAGAGGCCAGGCTCATGCCACCTTCTGCTTTCCCTTGTCTTGTTTTCATAATTCTGTCATATGTAGGGCATGAGGCATTGGCTTTCCAGTTACAGCAGTGTCTCAGAATTGCCTTTTGAAGGAGAAATTTCAACATGAGTATCAATGATAAAAATAAATAACATTAAGCAACAATCAATGCAGGTTCCGTGTTTCGGTGTTGAGAACTACAAAAGTGAGACTCACCCTGCAAACAAGAGGTGGTGGTGACCCAAATTCCAGGAAACCTCTCTTCTCCCCATGTTTACCCCTTTTCACTAATATCAAAACCCCATGCTTCATGTGTGAGACTATTCTAGCCCAAACAGACCACATATGCCCGCAGGATGTTGCTTGACATTTAACCACATTGTTGCTCTAATCTTACTTACCATACCCAGAAAATCGCATACCTAGCTCTGTTGTGATGGAAACTTTACAGATAGGGCCTGCTCTTTCACCCATCTCCATGTCTTCTTAAAGCCTTCTGTGTGTCTGTGAGAAAAAAAGAAGAGTAATGGAGATAGCTCCCCTTACTTTTGAGCATCACCTTAAATAACGGTTCTGGAAGCATCTGTGGAACCCACATTGTTTATCCGTGTAACTATCATGCAAAGGTCATTGGGTCATCTACCAGTACTCATGAGGAAGGGAACCCTAGGGTAAAGCCAAAGAAAGGCAAGGAGGATGTGTGCCATGCATGCCAGTGTGTGTGTGTGTGTGTGTGTGTGTGTGTGTGTGTGTATGTGTGTGTGCATGTGTGTATATGTGTGTGTATGTGAGTATGTGTGTGTGCATGTGAGTATGTGTGTGTGTATGTGTGTGTGTATGTATGTGTGTGTGCATGTGTGTGTGCATGTGTGTATGTGTATGTGTGTGTATGTGAGTATGTGTGTGCATGTGTATATGTATGAGTACGTGTGTGTATGTGTGTATGTATGTGTATGTATGTGTGTATGTGTGTGCATGTGTGTGTATGTATGTGTGTATGTACATGTGTATGTGTGTATGCATGTGTGTGTATGTGTGTGTATGTGAGTATGTGTGTGCATGTGTATATGTGTGTGTATGTGTACATGCGTGTGTGTGTGTGTGTGTGTGTGTATATGTGTGTGTGTATGTATGTGTGTGTGTATGTGTGTGTATGTGTATGTGTGTGTATGTGTATGTGTGTGTATGCACGTGTGTGTATGTGTGTGTGTATACGTGTGTGTGTGTGTGTGTGTGTGTGTGTGTGTATGTGTGCACGTGCACCTTTGTGCATATGCACTGAGGGAGAGGTGCTCCATTGGGCTTTGAGGGTATCTTCTGCTTGACTTCACTCTTCATTTGAAGTCCAAAAGACAAAATTCAGTGACCAAAGATAATGGTAATCTAAGCAGAAAGAAAGAGAGATAAATAAAATACTAGCAGTTTTTATACTCCAGCAGCCCCGTTATCCTTTCCAGGCTCTTAGATAAGGAGCTTTGCTCAGCCTGCACAGCCGAGGCGATGGGAAGTGTGTGGAATCACAAAGATAGATGCTGCTTTGCCAGAGAGCGCTCCTTCTGCCACCGGCGCTGTCTCCTGGGGAGAGAAAGCCAAAAGAGGATCCCAGACCACTAACGACCGCATCAGTTCAGGTGGACTCAGGGTGCTTAAGCAGCGCCTCATAAAGCCCCCTTGTTTACTAATCATATCTCTGCCAGCCGGGACGGATGCCAGAGTCCACCCGCGGAAGGGAGACGATAAAAATAGGAGGCAGCTTTATGGGACACACCTTTTATCTTCGTGTGAGACTTTCAAAGCGGATCGCGCCGTTCTCTATCAAAAATAGCTCTGCTCAGCTCACAGTGTGTTCTTGAAGAATCCGATGGGGGAGGGAGGCTGTGGCATGAGGCCTCGTGGTGCGCTTCTGGGCTTTCTGTTCCTCCTTTTAGGATTCGCCGGCCCTGAGGTGCTATCAACATGATAGGTTAATTGTACTCCAAGGACTGCTCTCGTACAGTCCAGCCTGACACTGACAGTGCTGGTCTACGGCGCGAGAACCTTTATTTTTAAAGAAAAGATCTTCACCTAGTTGTCAGTCACTTATAAAAGAGAGTTGGGGGGGCGTTTAATGATTTATGGCAACTGGGTGCATGTCGATGCTCTTGTTGCGTTGATTATTGCCTTGGGTCTTAGCTGACAGATCCAACTCGAAGCGGTAGACAATATGGTTCTTCCGGTATCAGGGTTTCCTAGGGTTTCCCTAGTGCCCTGGCAAGCTGAATTGGAATAATAATTAATGTGGTCAATTTGCCATTAGGAGTTAATTTCTGCAGGTACCTTCTGCATCCCGTGGCAGGGGACAACCCTGTGGTCCGCTGATCTTTAAAAGAACACATAGCGAATCTGTCTTCGAGTCCACTGAAAGTGATTTACCAGTCACATGTTAAATATATGGGACAGTTGGTCTGGCTACGCAATACGATTATTCTGGAAAAGAATTTCCAGTGATGAAAATAAAAGAAAGTTAAAATAGTCATAATTTACTGCTCCCACGTATGGGGCAGCTGTTTTCTGCCTCGATCTGTATTCTAATAAGTCTTTTAAATGAAGAGATTTATGAGATTATTTTAATTTTGATGTCTTTTTAATGCTTCATGCATTTTAAATACAACCTTTTAATAGTTTTTGAGATTGAAGAATTTAATTTTGTTTTATACTGCAGAAATAAATGTATTCTCCAGAGACCACACCATGATTGTGGTTCTTTTCCTTTTTGAGATCAGCATGTCCTCTCTACACAGCTCCGTCGCTAAAGTCAGAGGCAACCAAGCCTTTTCTAGGCGGGGAACAAACAGGCTAGAAGAAAAAAAAAAAACAAAAAACGCATGGCTGTGCTAGATGTCCTCCTTTTCATTTAATTAATTATTTCGTTAACTGATTCCTTGTGTGTGATTGTGTGAATGTCTGTCCAGGCGTTGGTGTGGGTGTGCATTTGGAGGTCAAAACAACTCTGTGGGAGTTGATTCTCCGTCATCTGCAAAATCCTGCAGATGAGCTAGCCTGTGAGCATGCAACCCATTGTCCCATGGCCTCCTCCCCATCCCACTGGGATTATAGATGGGTACCATTACCTCTGACTGTTTCCTTCATGTTGTCTTGGGATTGACCTTGGGTCATCCGGCCTGTACAGTTGGAACTTTTGCTTATTGAACCATCTCACCGGCCTGGAATAGATTTCTTAATGATGGACCCAACTTACCGATTAGTCAGAAATCTTGGGTGTCTCATGAACAAGGGTGGATGGAGGTGAAGTCAAACTTTGATGGGAGAGATCACTATTGTGTGTAAATGAAGCTGCTGAAAACTGCCTTCAGAATACAGTTTTATGGTGCTGGAGAGATGGCTCAGTGGTTAAGAGTATATGCTGCTCTTTTGGAGGGTCAGAGTTTTCTTGCCAGCACCTACATCCAGTGGTTCATAACTGCCAGCAACGGTAGCTCCATATCTAACACCCTTTTAAGGACTCTGTGGGCAACTGCACTCTTGAATGCAATACACATACTCACACTAATTAAGAATAAAATAAGTAAATGCTTAAGGGATTGGAGAGATGGCTCAGTGGTTAAGAGCACTTAGTATTCTTACATAGGACCTGGGTTCAGTTCCCAGCACCCACATTGCAGCTCACAACCATCTGTTACTCCAGTTCCATGGAATCCGATGTCCTTTTCTGGCCTCCACAGGTACTGGGCATGCACGTAGTAGGCAGACATACATGCAGGCAAATGTTCATAGACCTAAAATAAAAATAAATAAATCTTAAAAAAGTTAAAAACCCTACAGTATTATGAACAATATTTACTCAGAAACATATTTTTAGAGAAGTAATATCCTTCTAATACAATCAGATTTTTAAGAACTTTATAATAATACTTTACTCCTAACATTCTTGGCAGAGAAACCATAGAGCTAAGGAAAACTTTCACACCTAAACACTTGAAGTACCCCGAGATGCCTGGAAGAGGCAAACACAGGAACTACAACTTTTTCCTGATAATAATCACAATCTTGAGTAGCTTTATCCACCTGTACATGTGCTTACTGGAATCTCCAGGAAGCCATCATGACTCTTTGATGGCCTAGCATGTCAGGGAGGTCTGAAACACAGGACACTCTTGAGTCTACTTTCTTATTTTTCTTTTCTATGTGTTTCTCTCACTTACTTTCTGTTTCTCTGTCTCTGTCTCTCTGTTTCTCTCCTGTGTTGGGTCTAGAATCCGGGACCCAAAGCACAAGCACACTAACAGTCTTCCCCTGGGTGCGCTCTCTCTCTCTCTTTAAAGACAGGTGATCACAATCCAAAGGTTACTAAAAATACCATTCGAGGGGCTGGAGAGATGGCTCAGCAGTTAAGAGCACTGGTTGCTCTTCCAGAGGACCTGGGTTCAATTCCTAGCACCCACATGGCAGCTCACAGCTGTCTGTAACTTCTGTTCCAGGGGATCTGATGTCCTCATACAGACATACCTGCAGGCAAGACAAATGTACATAAAATAAAAATGAATAATTTAAAAAAAAATACCATTCGAACAATAGCCAATACCATGGGCCATGCTCCTGTCAAACTATCAAATGCAAAAGGAATAGAATAAATCAGCATACCCCACATCTCCTTAACGAGGAGAGTTGTGTTTGATGAAAACAGTGGATCATGATGATATGATGTACATGAAAGGATATGTGTTTTCTTTTGGGGTGTGTAAGAACACAAGCACAAATTGTGTGCATGGATGGAACATAGGATGGAGATTGGCTAGAGACTGTGGAATTTAGAGCAAGTTGTTACCTTTTCCCATGATTTTCTACACAAAAGGGGTTTATATACAGCACTAGCCCTGATAAAATGCACATACTTCTATAAAGCAATGGCTAAAACCATTCAGGATTTATTCCATAAATTGTTAAAAATCCTCCCTTTCTGTTGTGATCATAGTATTTTTCAAACAGTGATCTTTTAATTTGTATTCAAGGAGGAAGAGGTAGAAACTTCCTGCCCTGGGATTCAGATCTCATTTCCCAGCTGTAACCGCAGGCCTGTCTGAGGAATAATCACATTCCAGGGCTCCTTGGACTCGGCTGCTACAGTATAGCTTTCCGAGTGCTGTTTTTTGCAACTCACCAGTTCAGTACTTTTCTCAGCTGGGAAAAAAAAAAGTTACTTACAATTCATGCCTTGGTTAACGATTACTCCAGTTTTACAGTACCATTAAAATCCCTAAACCCATCTAAAGGGCTTTGTCAACAGAAAGGCAGATCATAAACTCCCAACCAGTTTTCTCTCCTCTAGATCATGCCATGACAGTTGACACTATCCTCCAGTTTGTAGCTTTGAAAGAGAGCCTCCCTCATCTCATAGCTAACATCCTCATTTTGGGAGAAGCTTTCAACTGATAGGTTTTCCTGGACCTCAGTTTTCTGAGCTTCCTGATGGGTCCAAGACCTGACTTGATGAGCTGCTGTGAAGTTATAAGATGCAAATGGTGTTTTGTATGCAAATGATAGTGTGTATGCAAATGAGGGCATGCATTCAAATGGTGGCGTGTATTCAATATAATAATCATGGCTGTTGTCCTTATTCATGTTATAATTATTAGTTGTAATATGAACAGGCTTTCTTAAGGCCAGAGCTGTGGTTCTTCCAAGGATCCCTGTAGTCCCTAATAATAATAGCAGCTAACATTATCTATGTGCTTATTTTGTTCCAGACATATCTCTCATTGCCCTGCATTCATTAATCTCACTTAATATCTACCAGGCCTCCAGAGAGGGGTACTCTCTTCCTATTTTACCAATGAAGAATTTGAAGTACAGATCATTTCTGCAGCTCAGGGCAGGTCTCCAAACTAATAATGTCAGAGCACAGATCTGAGCCCCTCTGACTCACAGCTCCCTTCTAACTATGGTAAGCTCTGAACCAGTAAGCAGAAACAACTGTTTGATGAGATGCTATTATACGATGTAAGAAGTGTAGTGTTTGGAAATGTTGGGACACAGACTTTGCTTGTCTGAGTCCCTTAATGTTAAAACAAGGCCTGTTGCCAACATGTTCTAAGTTTACCTAAGGCTCCTCATTTGGAGTGTATTCAAATTGTGACTAAAAATTTTTGAAAAATAAAATCCCCACAAGCACAAAGCAAGCCCTAGTTAAGTGTATTAACAGTTTATGTTAGAACTGTCTGCCATCTTTGTTTTAAGAAAAATTGATGAAAAAAGATGGAAAACTCTGTTTGTAGATACTGACTTATAGATAACAGGGTACCTGTCAACGTTGTCTCAATGAGTCATGCCTGCACATGGGTAACTCCATTTAATCTTGACTCAGTTCTAAACAGGGCTCAGAGTCTATGGATGAGTCACAGTCTACAAATAGTCTACAAACATGTTTAGAGGCATTTTTTTTTTAGAATTTTTTTCCTGTTTAAGACCACTTCCTTTCTATTGATTTCTGACCTCAATTATTCTCCCAGCCACCCCCCCAGTCTCCCTTCTTTTTCTTTTTCTTCTCTCTTCGTTCTAAATTCTGAATGTTCTTGTAAGAACATTGAAGGGAAATTTGAAAAAGCAAGAAAAATAATTCTTATTCCTACAACATAGCTCTTTTTTATTGCTTTGAGTTTGCATATTATTTTATCTTTAAGAATTTTTTTGGTTTACATACATAATTTATAATTATATGATTGCAGTTGAAGTGAATAAACAATCTTACTCAGCTTTGTTTCATGCATTTAATGAGTGTGCATTATTCCATTAAGCTGAAGTCCATAATTTATGTTGTTTTTTTCCATTGTTGAGTTTTTGGTTGTTTCTAAGGTTTTGTGTCTTTTAGACATATCCTAGTGAATATGTTTTTGCATTTAGCTTTTGCCTCTGCCAAAGTTCCCAGCACTAAATCAAATACGTCTGTGCCTAAAAATGAAACTTTTTAAACTTTGGTGTTGCTGGAGAGCTTCTCTCCAGCTCTGAATATCTTCAACTATTGATGCTACACAAATGGATTTTTACCCAACCAACCTCAAGTCTACTTAGTGTTGTGAGAATTATTCAGTTAATTTAATCTTGACTACTTGGTAACTGACTTAGGAAAAACTAATTCAATTGTGTTTCCAAATTATTTATAGATAGTAACTGAATTCTTTATATTAGCCTTTTTATTCCCAGTGACCTTGTAGCATAAATATTTAAGGTAAGACTTTAGAAATCAAATTTCAGGGTTTTTCTCATTAACAGTTGAGTGCAACCGTGAGTGTTAGCTGGATGATTCTGGCATTTTAAAACCAAGCATTGGGCATGTCTTGGGATATCTTTGTTTGGTGACTTCATGATAGTGCTTTCTCTCCTTGTCTGTGGTCACTGTTCAGGTTTCTGATTTCTTCCCCCATTCACAGTGAAGTTTGTATAAGGAGCTGGCACATTCCCATCCTTAAATTAGAATTAGCCCTCCATCTAAACGTCTGTCCACGTCACCACTGAGATTGCTCCAGCAGTGGACAGGGAGGATTTCTATCATCAAACATTTCTGTCCTTGCCTCCTTTGACTTCTGATAGTATTTGGTGTCCTGAGAATCTGCACTCCTCAGACCCCATTATCTCAGTCTCCGGCGTTCCCATCTTGGTCACTTTTGCTGACTCTATGTCTTTAACCCAATATGGAGAAGTCTCCAGGTCTCTGCACTCATCAATTTGCCCTGCCTTCTACAGTGATCCTCCTACACTTCCTACACTTCAAACACACAGACACTCCCACACACTCCCACACTTGTACACACACACACACACACACACACACACACACACACACACACACACTCCTCACTTTCTCCCGACTTACATACACAGGGCTATGTGCTATGTGTTCTCAAGTGTGTGTTTCCACCCCTTGCTTCTGTGGGTTGCATGCCATCCTTGTTGGCTACTGTTGACTTTCAACCTGGATATCCAGAGTCTCCTTTGGTTCTGTACTTCCCAAGTACACTTCTAATTCTGCCTTTGCTCAGATCTTCCTCACTTAGATAATGGTGGCACTCTTCCCTCAGTCACTTTGTCTAGAAACCTAGGAATTACATTAGCCACAGTTTCTCATTCTCTAACATCTAACTGATCACCAGGATACACTTCTTCTGGTGTTTAGCTGGCCCTGAACCCCCTTCTTTTCTTTCTTGTTTCATTGTTTCTGCCTAGGATAAACTGTAGGACTGCTATAATTTGTATCCTTGGATCTAGTCTTACTTTCCTTCAATTCTCGCTTTAGCCAGAGTGAGTAAAATTACTCATCTAATTCCATCACACTCCTGAGCTGACCTCTTCTGATGCCTTCCTTCCCGGAAGCCTCTTTGTGTCATCAAGAAAGGATGCTGTTGATCTTCCACAATAGTCAGACCCATGACCAGCCATGTACCATCTCCTTCATCACCTTCTAAGTGTCTTGGCCACACTGACTTGGCCACCATGACTCTCCTCGTTTTTTCCATGCCTCTCATGGTTCTGTGACCTAGAAAGTTACTCTCTTTGCCTTTCTCTGTTCTTATTAAGCACCTGTTCACCTTGTAAGATGCAGCTCCGGGCTTTCGTCTTCTTCTCACCTTGCCCCTGTGTTACTCTCAGGCACTCCGAGATCTCTTCCCACTTAGAAAGTCTCACGCAGACTGACAGTCTTCTACCTCTCCAGTAGAGTCTGAGTTCTGAGAGCAAAGATCCTGCTTGTGTTTTCCTTTATAACATTTGTGCCCCACAGTCTAAAACCCAAAGCGATGCACTCTCATCCAAGTGTGGGGGCCCAAGCCTGTAGTCCCAGCTGCTGGAGAGGCTGAAAGGAGAAGAATTGAAAACACAGGTTTGAGGCTAGCTGGAGAAATTAGCAAGACCCTGTCTCAAAACAATGTTAGAACAAAAGGGCGGAAGATGTAGCTGAGTAACAGAGAACTTACATCACATGCTCAAGGCCTTGGATTCGATGCTCAATACTTCGGAAAGCAATCAACAACTGCTTTACATTTTAACATGAAAAATTTAATGAATAAATTCCAAGGAAGAAAGTAAAACCCTCAATATTTATTTTTATCCAATTTGCTTAATAAGTCCTTCCTTTTTTTTTTTTTTTGGACAGGATCTCATGTGTACCTAAGTTCAAGCTGGTCTTGAACTTAAAATACAGATAAGAATGACTTCTGTCTCTACCTATAGACTGCTGGAATTACATATGTAAATCATCATCCCTGGATTTATGTAGTGCTAAGAACTGAATCTGGGGCTTCATGCATTCTAGGCAAGCACTCTATCAACTGAGCGACATTTTCAATCCATGTAATTATTTCTATAGAGATTCTTGTGAATTTTAAAAAAAGGAATGTATTATGAAAAGCCTCTCTGTGTATTTAGTCTTCAAAAACATAATTTCCAATGGTTGTATTATAGTTGACAATATTATATCATATAGATATACCATAATTTATTTAATCATTCCTCATTGGTGCATGCTTAATTTTTCCAATTTCAATATGCTAATGCTTCATTGGATAGCTTTTATTGATATTTAACAGATTTTATGAGATAGAAGAGTACAAGGAAGAGTGATCATAAGCTTAATTTCTTCGAACTTTACCAAGTCAGTCAAAGAGAGATTTGTTTGTTGAGTAACAACTGCTTGGTGTGTTAAAAGCTTGGTTAACCCTTTAGTTTTTCACAGTGTTGATAATTATACATGTTTAAAATATGTAACTATTGCTGTAGATGAAACATAAAGTGTGTGAGGAGTGTTGCTAAGGGAACCCCAGCTTTTCCATTTTCTGATTTTGCAGTAATATAGCTTTTTATGTAACCAGTTCATATTTGTGAAGTGCTTTGAAGATGAAAGCTATTATGTAAAGGCAAAATCACTTCATAAAAATGTTACATATAAAATACAAAAATCCATAGACAGGCTCTAAGATTTTCAAAGCAACATCAACTCTTTCATGTAATCATTTATAACCACCGTCTTTAGACTAGTAATCCAGCATTCATTTATAGATTATTCTCAGAGTATTTTAGTGTTATCTGTTGCGGTGAAATTGTTTTTCCAGTCAAAGGCAGTGGTTAGGAATGACGTTATTCGTTTTAACCATGGTTATTGAAGTTGTAGCACATTTATAAATACATGAGGATAAATAAAAATTGGCCATAAGTATAAATTATTCTTTCTGACGCTCAGCATTACAGCTCCAAGGATTGGTATTTTGAAGCAAAAGATTTCATCGTGTGCTGTGGAGGCCTTAAAGTTGCAGCATTTGTAAATTGCAGCAGATCATTTTATTTCTGTAGCACATTTAAAGAGAGTGGGATGGGGATGGGGTCTGATGAACCTGGAGACGAAGCTCACATGGAGATTCTTCTCCTGTACCTCTAAACAGCACTGTACCTGCTCATTGGGATAGCCCCAAACTCAAGGTGTACCCTGCGAACATCGGATAGCTTTCATTTGAATAGCAGGTAAGATTGCTCCCTGAAGCAGGATAGCCCAGAGACTTAGAATAGAGCCAAACATGACTGGAAAAAAAAGTCAATAAAATTATTCCCAATGATACTCTGCTATACTCGTAGACTAGAACCTCGCATAACTGACATCCGAGAGGCCTCATCCAGCAACTGATAGGAACAGATGCAGAGGCCTGCAGACCATTAGGCAGAGCTCAGGGAACCCCAAGGAAGAAGGGAAGGAAGAATTGTAGGGGCCAGAGGAGTCTGGACACCGTAAGGACATGGCCCACAGAATCCACTGAGCAGGGAAGGGCTCAGGGGCTCACAAAGACTGAAGTGACATTGTGGAGCCTGCATTGGCCTGAACTAGGTCCTCTGCATGTATGTTATAGTTGTGCAGCTTGGTCTTCTTGTGGGACTCCTAACAGTGGGAGCTGGGGGTGTCTCTGACTCTTTTTCCTGCTTTTGGTACCCTTTCCTCCTACTGGGTTGCCTTGTCCAGCTTTGATATGAGGGTTTATGCCTAGACTTATTGTAACTTGTTGTACCATGTTCAGTTGATACTCCTGGGAGGCACACTCTTTTTATGGAGGGAAACAGAGTAGGAGTATATCTGGGGGAGAGAGGATGTGGGAGGGACCGGAAGGAATGGAGGGAGGGGAAATTGGAGTTGGGGTGTAATAAATGAGAGAACAAAAAATATCTTTCCAACAAAGCAGAATATTTTATCTGAATAAAACATCATCATAAACAACAGATACTCACTGCCCAAGGGTGAAGATTGGAGTTCAAATCTTCAGAACCCAAGTAAAGAAGCCAGGTGTGTCAGTGTGTACCCAGCACTGTGAAGGGGTGGAGAGGGGAGGATTGCTGGCTTTGCTAGCTGCTACCCAGCTCCAGGTTCAGTGAGAAGCCCTATCTCAAGAGAATAAGGCAGAGCATTATAGAACAGGACACCCGACATCCTCCTCTGGCCTCTGAGTGTACATGCACCACACACAAACATTGCACACATACCCCAAAACCAGGAGAAAATACTGGCTGTGAAGTTTCTGAGAGTCCCCTCTCCAACTTCCCATATACATTGCTGCTGTCCCCTGACACTGAGGCTACATATTTTGAGTGAGTCTCTTTTGTTATGGTAACACTCATCGTGTCCCGTGTCAACTTACCAACTCCAGATGCTCAGCAGACCTTCCTATGGTACATGCTTTCCTTGGCCAGAAGTGAAAGTCAGTTATTGTGGAGTTAAGATCAGGAGACAGAATTGCTGCAGCCCAAGGCACCAAGAATTGGGTCAAGCTTCCAGTCCATATGATGCATCATGGCAGAAGTCTAGTAGTTTTGCTTTAGCTTTTGTAGACCTCTCTTTTGGGGTTTCGGGGTTATGCATATGTGAACTCAGATTCTTAAGCTTGGTGGCAAGAGGCATGACCCAATGGGCAGTCTTGCTGGCCCTCTACCTAGCTTCTCCCTAACTTCGTTTTAGTTATTACTCTTTGTTCCTGAGCTCCTCCTTCTCATGTCTCAGCCATCTAACTGAAACCCATGTCTTGTCCTAGGCTGAGCCTGGTTGACTTTTTGGGGTATTGAATCCCAGGTGTACAATATGCCTTTCCATTTAATATCCTGGCTTTTTTTCCAAGTGCAAAAAAACCTACAAATTTGGTTTTTCAATACAGAATTATGGGGTCTAGTATTTCTCTAGTCTATAACAGTATGGTAAGTGGTAAATGTTCCAGCATTTTTATTGCATGTAATTTTATTGATTAAAAAGTTAGGCCATTTTGGCTATTTTATTTTAGACTTATCTATCAAACATTGATCGAAGAAATTTAAAATCTTGTGTAATTTAAAACATAACCAACATTTAGTCATTTATTTGGAGATGGTACCCTTATGGTCAGCATGGGAAGAATCCCAGAAGCAGAACACATGGTTGATGGGCTCATGTCCCTGGAAAGTGGGTCGGGGGGTAGCACAGGTGGATCTAGTATTCCTCGCAGCAAGCCATGTCTTAGAGAATCTGATGAGTAAGTCTTTCCCTAATTGCATTCCCCTTTTAGTCATCCATAAATATTTCTAGAACACCAACCCTTTGTCAAATGGTGAATTCTCTCATTCTGATGTGACAAGGAACAGATCAGCAAGCTGCTTAAAGGAGACTATTTTGCAGTCTGTTTTATCTTCTGAATGGCTTAAATGTGATTAAGAGCATGTTAAGATGGTATTTTCATAAATTTTATAATGCTTTTGGTGGTTGGGAAATGGGGAGATGCTTTGCGCAGTTGGGAATCTTTTTTAAAATTACCTGAAGATAAAGATAGCCCTATCTGCAGAGTGGATGGAGTATGTCCAAAATGGGTCAAGTTTTCACAAAGACCTGGCCACTTCTGCAGTCCCTCCTGCTCATCCCCTACAGGGCTGAAGTGCCAAAGTGTGTGAACACCGTGAGATGTGCCGCAAATACCCAGTTTCTTTTGGACCTCACTCACTGATGAAGGGCTCTTGCCTTACTCATGGTGGAAAATTGTGTGCTTGTGTGTGCTACATGTATTAACCAACTGCAGTCATGCACCAAAGGATGATGTCTCAGCTAGTGATTAACACATATACAGCAGTGGTCCCATGAAGGTGTATCGCTCAGTGACACCATCCTTGGTTGCGTAAGTACTGCACGGTGTTAGTGTTCGAAGGCTGATAAATTCCCCTAGCCGTGCAGTTCTGAGAATGTATTCTATTGTTGAGTGGCACATGACTATAAGCATCACACTTAACGTCTCCTTAATGAGTTGATGATAATATTTAATAGCGATGATTTCCCAAAGGAAAGTAAAATGTATGGGCTGTTAGTATTTAACGTGTGACTGGAGAGCTCTTAAAGGGGAAGCAGAAGCCAATGTGCAGTGTGTTTTTATCTTCTCTAAGGACTATCGCTTGCACAGTCTACACCAGTGATTTCTACAGTATCATTTGTTGCTGGAAGCCACCATGCGCCTGTTCTGTCTCTTGAACCTCAGGCTCCTCTCACTGAGAACATAAAAAGCCCCACTCTGGCTCTTGGGCTTGCTTGATTCTTCTGCTTTGGACACTAATGCCAGGGTGGTTTCCATCTTCTCCTTCTGAGTCAACCTAAATTTCTCCTTTTAGAGGAAGGTGTAGGCATGATGGTTAGTCTTAGTTGGCAACTTGAAGGAACTGAGAGATGCCCAGAGGATTAGAAAAATGTGACTGTAATTATGTCTGTGACGGCATTTCTAGAGATGACTAGATCAGGAGCACTCTGACCGAATGAGTAAATTAATTTCTTGATGGATTCATACTGTGAAAGGTGGGGTCTATTTGGAGCGGGTAAGTCACTAGGGGCACATCCCTGTAAGTACACGTTTTTTCACAATTATTAAGTTCTTTGACAATTTCATACTTGGATATAATGTATTTGGGTTACTCTTACCCCCAGCCATTTCTTATCTCCCCTCATTTCTTATTAACATCCCCTCCTCCTTAATGTCCCTTTACTAGATTTGTGACTTTTGGTTTTGTTTTGTGACCTGTGTGACCATTGGATTAGTGTGATCCCTTAGACCCTTGGTGGGGCTTTCAGTGGGTACACAACTGAAGCAATAACTCCCTTCTCCTGCATCTCTCAGGAGGAAATAGTTCAGCAGTGATAGGTAGGGCCTCTGTACTCACTTCCATTCATGCCTGACTGTGGATGGGCCCATTCGTGTGCAGACACAGTGAAATCATCTGCAGGTGATTTTGTGACTGTAATGGCTGTGTATGGCCCAGAAAACTGAATGTCACCATGCTCTGGGAATGATGTCCTACGTATTTTCCCTTTCTGTTTACTGACTGTCCTGATATGATTGCTCTGCTCCTCCACAACCCCTGCCAAGATTGACTGACACCCCTGAAACCATGAGTGGTGACAAACCTCTCTTCTCTTTAAGTTATGCTCTCAGGTCCTTTGATCATAGTGACAAGAAAGTAACAAATAGAGTACCCTATCTCTCTCCATCTTAACTACAACACACTTCTATGTCTGTGGTGGCTTTAGATTCAGTTTATAATGATTTTCTTTAGTTACTCTTTTCCCAATGAGTTTTTATTGTTTTCTTTATTGTTTGTCAGATTTCAAGCTCCTATGATACTCCCTGACTTGGCGTGGGTGCTGAATTATAAATATTTATCAAAAGGATTAATTGATTAATTAATGCAGAAATGCCCAATATAGGCATGATTCTTCCTTCAACTAGTTGACACGACATTTTCCTTTTTGAGCTGTCTTTTGGGCCTGTCCTCTGTTTAACTGTTGAAGAAGCTGACTGATTTTGATAAAATTTGGTACACTGCAGAGCACAAGTCCCATCCTGAATTGGATTTATAACTCAGTCTGTCATCTTGAATCCAAATGGTGGCAGATAAACCTTGACAAATGGGACTTTGAGCAGATTTCAGTACAGTTTGGTACACGGATCGATGTACCATTTAATTGAAATGTGTGGAATCTTACATTTAACAAATCTTAACTCTAACCTGAACCCACCCTAACCCAATTTTCCTTTTTAACGATACTGATTTCTTCAAAACTTAACATGTGGGGCTAGATTAAAAGTGTCTTGGGAGGTGAAAATCAACAAGGACTTTTAATCGTGGATGTTCAGCTATTTTCTCAAAATGTCTTTGCATCCCTCAACCTGACAGGGCAGATGATGGACACAGTATTTCTGCATGGCTTCTATCAGCCAGATCATGTGGAAAGGCTTAGAAAGACAGAAAAGGGCTGTGGGGTCGTTTTTTAGCCATATCAGCATGCCAAGGGTAGATGCAGATAGAAGAAAAGATATGCCATTCTTGGGTCAGTGGAAATGAGCCTGTCCCATGATCTGTCCCTCATCAGGGGTATTAAGGATCCCGGTTTTACCACAGGAAGCATTATGAACATGGTTGGGAAAATTTCACTCTGCTATTTGGCCTTTTCTCTTTGAAATCCAAGGCATGCCATGGGAAGTTTCACTTCTTTCCTCATAACATAAACTTTATGTGTGTATGTGTGTATTCATGTACTGGTGTGTGTGTATGTGTGTGTGTGTGTGTGTGTGTGTGTGTGTGTGTGTGTGTGTGTAGGGATACCATGCCGTAGTGTACATGTGAACCAGATGACAACTTATGGGAGTTGGTTCTCTCCTTTTGCCATGTGGGCCACAGGGATGAGCTCAGGTCATCAGAGTTGGCATCAGGCTCCTTTGCCCACTGAGCGGCCTCAGAGGCCCTCCTGTATTTTCATGCTTTTAGGAAAGAGGGTTATCTGCCTCCTTGCTTTGGTTCGGGAACTGTCTGCCTGGGCTTGGTGCAAGGTTTCTTATCTGTAGCATTAGCACGGGTGTCCCTCCAAGGCTTATTTGTGTTTGCCATCGCACAGCAGTTCCCAGCAACTTCCAAAACCTAAGAAGAGTCAGTGCCAACATGACAGGCAAGAAAGGCAAGTACAAACCGCGGGTTGTTTGCTATTTGTAGTTGCAAATTCTGACCTAAGTAACCTCGGGGAAGTGGTCCTTTGACTGAGTAACCACCAGAGTTTCATTTGATCTGTTCTTAAAAACACAGCTCTCTCGTGATGGCTTCCTCCCGTACATGCCTCCTCCTCACCCCCAGCCAGGCACCCCTTCCTCTTTATCTTCCCCATTGCAAGCAAAGACAATATGTTGCATCTCTTCCTTTCGGCCTCCCCCAATAAAAGACACGGATTTATTATAGATTTGCAATCTGCACGTATATATTTGAAAGAGAACAGGAGTCACCCACAGTCCAATACTCAGAGATAAACGGTATTCACATAGGTTTAGTGTGTTTTCTCTCAGCCTCGTTCCTTTGCCTATATATGCATAGACAGGGCGAAGCTGCTTTGAGGCAGGAATCTTACAGCCTTTTCCCTTTCTGCTTATTCTCAGTGGCCTGAGAAATTCATTCAGTGGCCTTGCCAAAGATGGAAAGAGCAAATATCTTTTATTTGCTTGTCTCTCCTCCTCCATCTGTGCAGACACCTCCTTGCCCTGGTATCACTAGACCGACTGTTTGTCCATTAGCTCCTTTTGACCGCATACTTCCCTTCTCCTGCTTTCTTGGCTGCAGGAGTCCAGGGCTGCCCTACTTATCTCCTGGCCTGCAGTTCTCTGAGTTCACACTTGTAGCGTCTCCCTTCCAGGGTGCAGAACCGGTTTTCGTTTTCCTGCTTCTGAGCAGCTGATGGTGGGGAGGATGTGGCCGCTCATGGGAGGGAGGCTGAACTTTGAAGCTCTGAGGGTCTTCCTGGCTGGTACGGATCTGCTCAACTAAAGATAGGGATTCTAGAAAAATCCAGCCTGGCTTTTGTCCAGCTATTTCTTCCATTCATACAGACACCTCTCCCCTGCCCCGTTACCTCCAGGCTGTAGGAGCAGTGAGACATAGTCTTCATTCATTCTCTGTGCACATGCACTCCTCACCACAGCTCAGGAAACAGATACTGTATATCCATTACAAATAGATATTGTAACCCCAATTTTGGTGCCGAGAAAGCCAAACCTTGGAGGGGGGGATGAAGCGGCTTGCTTAAGGTTGCCATGTGAGGCTTGTAAACCAGATCTGCATTGCTGTTTCTACCATCTACAAAGTCTTGGGCAGGAAAGGAACCTTTAGTCGTTTGGTGTTAGCCATCTCTGGGTAAGGCCAAGAGCTGTTGTTGCCATGGAGGTAAGTATTTTACCAAGAGAAGCTGTATAAATGAATGGATCCAAGACAAGGCTAATGGTCCCCACATTAGGAGCAGGCTTGGGAAGAATGGGAGAGTTAGACAGGCACTCAGACATTATGTAAGCTGGAGATAGTCAACCTGGCTAGGAAATCACCCATTGGTCAAACCACATGACGGTGTCATTTGAAACAAATCTTTGTGTGTGTAATGTGCATGTGTGAACATGACGGAGAAGAGCCTGAGGTCTTTGTTTTGAGGTTGGGTGCCCTTTTCTTATTGGCTGCTGAATGCACCTGCTGGAAGGCTCACACACGCCTGTGGATTTCTCAGTCTCAACCTTGCATCCTTCAGGAGGAGGGCTGGAATTATAGAGGGACCCTATGGCATCTGGCTTCACTTGCATTCTGGGGATCTGAACTTAGGTCCTCACACTTGTGGCTAGAACTTTATG
>CABHPQ010169719.1:0-19872 GCA_902168405.1 Peromyscus aztecus
ATGTGCTGTCATGTGTTGGTGCTTGACTTTGCCCAGGCCCGGGAGCTGTCATCCTTCAGAGTGGAGAGCTTTCTCTGTGAGAAGGATTCAAACCCCAGAAGCTTGAACACCGCCACCCGGTACTTCTTGGACATGATGTTGTACAGAATGGGGTTGATGGCAGCGCTGAGGTAGAAGAGGATGAAGGACACAAGGTTGCAGTACTGGCTGATCTGAGCAATCTCCAGAGAGCCGGGCTCGAAGGACTTGGAAAACAGGTATCTTCCCACATGGAAGGGCAGCCAGCAGAGGATGAAGGCAAACACCACCACAGCTGAAGGCACAGAGCAAGAGATCATCAGTGTGAGTCATGTCACCAACCACTTCACATTCTTAAGTCTTGGCTTTGTTTTTTTCCATGAGTAGCATGCCCACTGACAAACATCTTGTGTTACTGTTAATGTGGGAAAATATGACGTCCT
Organism: Peromyscus aztecus; assembly: GCA_902168405.1. Lineage (NCBI taxonomy): Eukaryota > Metazoa > Chordata > Mammalia > Rodentia > Cricetidae > Peromyscus > Peromyscus aztecus. The sequence goes on from CABHPQ010169719.1 coordinate 462, forward strand.
GCTCCTCACATAAACACTGCTCTGCTCTGCCCATCCCCCCACCCCCAACCCCGTCTATCCTGACACTTTGACGTGCAGTGAATCCAATGTCCAATGGCTAAACAATCTTCACCCATCCTCCCAGTCTTCCTACTTGACAACTACTCGACTTGGTGCTTGACTTGATAAAACGACTCATCTAAACAACTGATTAAAGATTACCCTCCACTTGTATGCATTACACAGAACACAAATATAAATAAGACAAGGTGTCTGTACTCAACCACAGCATGGGTCAGAGTTCCCAGGAAAACTTCTCCCCCTTCATGCCGGGATTAAGCATGCCCTGTAAATACTCTACCACTAAGCAATAGCCTCAGCACCCTCTTGGGCATGCTTAAGAAATGCAGATTTCTTGGTTATAATATAAACTCATTAACTTAAATTATCTAGGTAAGGGAAGGGGGAAAGGGCCCTATTTTTCTTTTCCTGTCTTCCCCTTTCTTTTTTCCATTTTTACGACAAGGTTTTGGTATGTTTCATGGACTATTGTGCCCAGATTTTTAAAATAAATTCTACAGGGGACTGAATATGCAATTGGGATTAGTACCCACTGAGAAAACAAGTTTATGTCGTCTATAATAGATACAAATAAAGCACAAGGGGTTGGTAAGCCAACCAACATTAATTACCACCCATTCAAGGCTTTATTTTGCACATGTAAGATACTTTCTTCAAGAATTCTAAATTTTTAGATTTAGTTTTTAAATTCAGAAATGAGAGAAAATAATATTGTGGTCCTTGTACCTTTTAATGATCCCCTTCAAATTGTCCTGAAAGAAGACAATGGGCATTGACATTGAGATACCAATGGGGAAATGAAGAGCTTACAAAGTTGGAGGGAATTAGTAGCTTCGCCTTCGAACTAAGTCACACAAGAAGAGCTAACATGCCATAGCAGCACTGTGGCCCTCTCTTCAGTGAGAGTGAACTGTCAGTCCCGTGGAGGACGCAGGAGACTTACTGATAATCTATCCTCCCTATCAGCACAATCCTGGTGGGAAACAAGATTTGACATCCCTGGAGAAATCTCTATCATTTTGATATGTAGAATTTGAGAATAATAAAATTGCAAATAGGAAATCATTCTGCAAAAACTAAGAAATATTAAATGTCAATAAACATGAAATGTCTTGAGAAGGCAAGAGCAGATGTTCCTCTTGGACATGAGCAGTCTTCATGACCTCACTGCACCAAGTACATGGTTTTAGGGAGATGGACTCTATGTAAACCATTCAGTACACCCAGCTGTGAGCCTGTGCCCAGAGGTTCCTGAGGAAAGGTGGGGAGACAGGTAATCAGAAGAGCAGAAGGAGGCCCTAGCACTCCCCCTTTCAAAGCCTTACAGAGGCTGAATTCATGGAGTTGATGCGATTCTCTGAGAAAGATGCAAGGCAGAAAACAAACCCCGGTGTTGAAAGCAAACAAAACACAGCTACAAACAGTCTTTAACAGAGTGATCCAGCTTTTTGTTAAACTCACCACGGAGTAATTTCTAAATCTGATGCCCAACTGCTGGTTGTAATGTTACTTTGATAGCCACAAATTCTATGTGAGGCAGGAAGCCGAACCTCACCTTCAACACTTAGGGACCTCAAAAAAAAGTGATGAGATATTTCCATCTTGAAGCAAGTTTCCCGGGTAATAATCATTTTAAGGAATTGCCAGTGTGAGCTTTTTCGTGGAGAAGAGAAGATACAGGAAGAGAAAGAGGAAGAAAGAGGAAAACAGTAACTGAGACCAAGAACTGGGGGGCAGAGAGAGACTTGTGAGGCATGGGGACACGGAGATGGTGAGAAACTGAAAATAGAGGGCCCTGGAGAAGGGGAAGCAAGGGAGGAAGAAAGGCCGCCTGGCGCAGGACTCACCAAGCATCTTCACCGTCTGCTTGTGGTTCTGGTCCCTGAGTGAGGCACCCACAGCCGCATCGCCGCGCCTCCGCCACAGCTTCCTCCCGATGAGACTGTAGAGCACGGTGAGGCAGAAGACCGGCAGGAAGAAGAAGATGCTGGACACCCACACCATGACGGTGAGCAGCCCAGAGCGCACCGCGAACTCAGTGGCGCGGCACTCGTTGGTGTCCCGAGGGTCGGTTCCGTTCTCGTGCTCCACGCCCACCAGCACGAAGATGGGCCCCGCGCTGCAGAAGGCCACGGCCCAGATGACAAGGATGACCAGCTTCACGCGGCCCTTGGTGACCACCACCTTGGCCCGCAGCGGGAAGCAGATGGCGAAGTAGCGCTCGACGCTCAGCGCGGTGATGGTGAGGACCGTGGCGTAGGTGCAGCTCTCGCTGACGAACTGGAAGAGTTTGCAGAGCAGGTCGCCAAAGTTCCAGGGCCGGTACTGCCAGAGGCGGACGAGGTCCAGCGGCATGCACAGGAAGATGAGCAGGTCGGAGAAGGCCATGCTGGACAGGTAGAGGTTGGTGGTGGTGCGCAGCTCGCGGAAGCGGGACACCACCAGCATGGTGAGCAGGTTGCCCGAGATGCCCACCACAAAGAGCGCCACGCAGGTGGCGGTGACGCCCGCCAGCAGCGGCGCGGGGAACAGCGGCAGCAGCTCGTCGGTCATCGAGTCGTTGCCGGGGGAAGCGTCCCAGTCCAGGTCCAGGGTGACGTTAGGCTCTGGCTCCTCGCTGGGCGTCGCGTTCCACATGCTGCTAGGCTTGGGGTCGCAACCTCGCGTAGATCTGCTTCCCGAGGAGGTCCCCTTACGCGCGGGAGAGTGCGAGGGAGAAACAGGCGACAGCGGCGTGCAGGAAGGATGCTTGCAGAGGAAAAAGAATGGGAAGCCTAGGGAGAAAGTGGGATGGGGTGGGGGGATTAGAGGTGAAAGAAAGAAAGTGACCGACTGCGCACCTCTCCCACTTTCCCTCCCTCGCTCTCTCCCTCTTTTTCTCCCTCTTTTTCTCCCTCTTTTTCTCCCTCCCTCCCTCCCTATCTCTCCTTCCCCTTCCCACTCTCTTCCCTACAGTCCCTGTCTCCCAAACCAGCCTCAGACCGCGCACACAGTCACTTACCTGTCACCCTGTAACCCGAGCAGAGCCAGCAGCACTGCCTGGCGCTTCTCGCCCCAGCCGCATGTCGTACTCCCTACAGCGTCCCAGTGCGTGGGCTCTGCAGAAGACAGGCGCTGCAAAGCCGAGTGTGAGCGCTCCTCTCCCTAGCCCCGGGCGCTAGGGTGGCCGGGAAGGACAGGTCATTCGGGTAGAGTAGTGAAGGGTGGAGGAGACCTTAGTGGCGTAGTGAAGAAGGATGCCTTCCGCAGCGGGATCAAGTCTTTCCTCCACAGGGGGTCGAATTGGTTATGCTCCGGGTGGGGAGAAAAAAGGAGCGTGTCTCTGATGGAGAAGGGAGGGTAGAGGGGGAAACAGAAGCTATTTGTGTTCAAATCAGAAGGGACAGCGCGCACCTGGGAAGAGCCTCTCGCAATCTTAGAACACACTTCGTGTTCGCCCGGATTTTAAAACCAGAAGCATGTTCCCTAGTCTGAGGTCATAGAACAAGACCAGAGCTGGTTCACTCCACAAGTGTGCAAAAGCCCGGGTCCTAAATCCCAGCCCTCTGAGTGGGTGTGGGGAAGGGGCATGCTGGATAAGCATGAGTGTCACCTTTACCAGATGTAAACCAGGGGCAGGACGAGAATGCCATAGGGCCCGGCACAGGGGGAAGTGGGTAGCAAGTGCAGGAACAGAAGCAGCTAATGCTGCGAGCCTGGCGCACGTCATTGTGCGCAGTAAACAAGTGTTTTTTAAAAGCATGATTTGGAGAGATCATCTATTCAGAAGCTCTGACTTTTTTTCTGGCAAGATCTCCAACCTCCGGAACTTTAGTTTGCTGTTGTTTCTTTGTAAAATTATAGACAGCATGAGGATCATTGTGAGTGGAAGCTAAGCTTTAGAGATACATGAACCATTCAATAAATTAATAAGGGCTGCTTTACTTCGTGGTTGCTGGGGGTGGGGGCGGTGTCCTTATCCGGTAGGAATGAATCTCAGGGAATTCCTATAGTATAAAGATTCTTCTGAGAACGGCCCGTGCATCTGCTGTCTAGATCTGGGAACCCACATCTAAAAAATTGAGAAGACAGTTTGAGAGCATAGAAGCCTCTGGCTGCTTCCCACGCTCTAACTGGGACGTTTTCAGTACCTCGGCCAGCTCCCGGGCCCCTCCTTTCTACATTCTCAAGCCTGAAGCCTTTCCAACAGCTCAGTCCTGCAGTCTTGGTGAGGAGGGAGACCACCCACCAAAATACAGATCAACCACTAAGCCCTATCTAACCACGTCCCTATACCCCTGTATAAAATATTCCATTAACTACAATTGAGAGACTTTTGCATACTGGAGTGTGATACCGCATGTCTTTTACTAGATGATTTACCACCTTCTCTTATTACCTAAACTGTTGGCACACAAGTCCATAAGATAAGAAACTGGATGGATGCACATGTTCATAAGAGGTTCACAATGAGAGAGAGGCTGTGTGGGAGAATTTGGACTCACAGTTTGCCTGTGAGTGTGCTACATCAGGTCTCGTTGCACTGTTGCATTACAGACTTTGGACCAAAGTGACCTAGAATTTATCTAAAATGTTGACAAATCTGGAGTCAGTAAGATAGCTCAGCAAGAAGAAGGGCTTGTCTCCAAACCTGATGACCAGAGTTCCAACCTTGGAACCCATATGATGGTGAGAGAGCAAACTGTGGCAAGTTGTCCTCTGGCTTCCACAAGTGCATGTCACTCCACATGACAAAATAAACAATAAATAAGTCAATAAATGTAAAAAATAGGTAAGATACAGATAAATCTGCATTGTGTTATCAAGAAGCAACAGAGGGTTTTATTGAAATTGATCCATTTCTTCACAATGATAACCTACATAACACTGTCTTTAGATGTATATCAAACATTGCTCAAAACAAAATAGAAACAACCTAGACACTTTCTGCATGTATAAACCACTAATCTAGAGATGAAAACACAGTGAGGCAAGCCATCTAAGTACAGTATTAAGAGGTATCTACAATGAGCCTATAATTAAGAATACCCCGTCCTTGCTGGGCGGGGGTGGCGCATGCCTTTAATCTCAGCACTCAGGAGGCAGAGGCGGGTGGATCTCTGTGAGTTTGAGGCCAGCTGGGCTATAGAGTGAGTTCCAGGAGAGGCTCCAAAGCTACACAGAGAAACCCTGTCTCAAAAACAATCAAACAAACAAACAAACAAACAAACAAAAAACAAAAAAGAATACCCCGTTCTTGAGAAAAGACTTCTCAGAGGATCAGGCATCTGAACTGGATCTTGAAGAGGCTGAGTTCTTTCAGAAAAGCAAAACTTGCTCAACTGTTCAGAAAAAGGGCACAAAGCAGGTTGGACCTCAAACAGTACCCCATGCTGTTGTTTTGGGATGGGGAGAGGCATACTGCTGTGGGCCATGGATCCTTACAGTCAATGGATAGTGAAACCACAGGTGTTTTTCTTTTGCCATGAGAGCTGCCCCAGTGAGTTCTCCTTTACGTTGGTCTAGAGTCTTTCCTCTGTGGCTAAGATTTTGAGAGCTGTATTGTGCTGTGGAGCATCAGAAGCTGGGAGCTCACCTTGTAAATTTTTTACTCTAGATGGGAAGAAAATAGTACTCAAAAACTCTCTGGTACTTGTGATGGGGAGTGGAATTGGGGGGAGGAGGACTCTATTTGGTTAAGAGGAGTCATTTCTATTGTCCCCGGAGCCTTATGGACTAGCATTTTCTGCAGAGAAGCATGTAAGTACGCATTTGCATATGTGTGTGTTTCATATTCTAGCCAGGAATGTAAAAATCTTAAATGTAATCACAAGAAGCATCAAATTTCACATAAGAAGTAATTGATTTAACAGTTCCTCCAAGATTGTGTTATATGTGACAAAATAAAGCTAAAGCCCAGTGTTTCGTAAGTGGAAGACACAAAGCAAACAGTGTATGAGAGGAGCTGATCATTCTTGGTCATCACTGTGAATCAGAAAATGCTCAGGATCCAGAGACATAATGACTAAATGCTGCTCCTTGTTTGGCACAGAATCAAAACTACCTGAGAGGAAATTCTTGTGCCAACTGACACACTTAGCTATGAGTAGTAAAACAAATAGAATTATTAGGTTAACATCAAGTTTATGAGCCTGATAACTCTATGGAAAAGAATAATTTGATGCTTAGAAGTACACACTCAACTGTGATATATGCATCTTACTATCAATTGCTTAAGAAAAATTGTGTATGCACACACACTCAACCCCACATATGTGTGTGTATGTGTGTCCCCATTTGTGGATAGACCCAACAAATGATAAGGCTGCAAAATGTTGAAGGTAATATGGGGCTGGGGAAATGGCTCTCTGAGAAAGAATGATTGCTCAGCAGTTATGATGTAGAGCTGAGCTTGAACCCCTAGTATCCAAGAAAGAAACTGAGCACTTCTGCACATGTCTGCCACCCACCCCAGCTTTGGGGGATGGAAACAGACAGATCTCAACAGATCATTAGCCAGCAAGCCTAGCATAAAAGGCAAGCTTGCAGTTCAGTGAGAGATCTTGTCTCAAGGAAATAAGGCAGACATCCTGCTCTGGCCTGCACATATGAATACAGAGACATGTGCACAAACCTGCATACTCATGTGAAGATACCACACAAACCTACAACACACACACACACACACACACACACACACACACACACACAAGATTAATCTAGAAAATGGTAGAATTAATTTAACTTGTATTATCTTACAACTTTTCTGTAACTTTTAAATAAGAGGTGTGAATGCCATATTTTTGTAGACACTCTCAATTCAATTTGCAATTAGACATTCAACTTCTTTGATTTTGTATTTACATTCAACAGCTTGGTTCCTAACAACATAAACATAATCATTCAACTTATTAATACAATACTCATTAAGTTATTCCAATCTAACAACATTGAAATCACTACTAATAAAATTGACAATGAATCTTGGGATTTTCTTGCAATTCTATTTTGTCCTTATAATAAATACCCCCATGTGCGTGCAGTTACTGTGCTCTAAAGTTACACAGGTTAGTGTTTTGGTATGTGTTATCAATCATCTTATCAATTTAGTGTATGATGCACCTTCCAGTTACCTTTAAGTTTAGTAGTTATTTTTAACTTTGTCTTCAAATACATAATAGACATATATTCTGAGAATTTTAAAATTATTTATTTATTTATCTTATGTGTGTGGGTGTTTTACCTGCTTGTATGTCTGTGCAGCAGGTGCATGCAATGCCCATGGAGGCCAAAAGAGGGCGTGAGATGCCCTGGAACTGGAGCTAGTGATGGCTATGAACCACTGCCATGGGTTCTGTGACTAGAGACATGTCCTCGGGAAGAGCACCCAGAGCTCTTAACCACTGAACCATTTCTCTAGCCTCTCAACTAGATCTTTAAACATAGCATGATTTAAATGTAAAGCTCTAAAATAAAACATATCCAGAAAAATGTTTCACCAATAGATGAATTTAAAAAAAAAAAAAAACTTTATGCCTGAAATGGTGGCACATGCCTTTAATCTCAGTACTCTGGAAACCCAGAATATAACTAAAAAAATCTTGAGGGGAAATAGCAAAATAAAATAAATAAATAAAGCTGAGAGCATCATGATACCAGACTTTAGAACGCACTCCAGGAACTGTGGGTGTAATCAGTGGTAGAGAGTTTGTCTAGCATGCACAAGGCTTTGGGCTGACTCCCAGCATCTCAAAACAAAAACAAAAGCCAGAGATAAATGCTACAAAACCATAGCAATTCAAGCATCGACACAAAACCAGTGGAACAAAATAAAGAAACTAGCCAGGGACAGAGAGTGGAGAAAGAGTAGTGTAGCATCGTTTCTGACGGTCACAACACTTGATATACATATGCAGAAGACAAAACTAGATCCTCTTCTATCCACAAAAATCAATTCAAAATGCATTAAGACCTGAAACTACAAATTACTACACATCAGTATAGGCAAAGAATTTTTAGATAAGATCTCCTCCCACCGACCCCCCCCAAAAATAAAAACAGACAACAAAAATGAAAATAGATGAAATTCTACTAAAGAAAGCTGCTTCACACTAAAGAAAGATGGGATGGGAAAAGTCTAAAGAATGAGAGGAAACATGGATTCCCATACAGAGTTCACATACAAAGTAATAGTATCCAAAATGTATAAGGAACACTAAAAACTTTACATCAAAGAACCCCCATCCAGTAATCCAATTAAATGGACTACTGACAGTAGACATTTTTCAAAGAAAGATAAGCCCAGTCCCGCTAATCAATAATCCTTGCAAATCAACACCATGAGGTGTCCTATCACAGCAGGCGAGTTACTGTCACCCGAAAGTTACCTGTGACAAATGATGGCAAGGACAGCGTGTGGAGAAAGGGGAACTCACATACTGTTGGTGGACACATAGGCTAGCCCCGCCATAGTGGGAAACAGTGTGGAGATTCCTTAGAAATAAACAATGGAGCCGGAAAGATGATTCCCTGAGTAAGAGCACTTGTTGTGTAAGCGTACGAGTGGGAGTTTGGATCGCAAGGACCACATAACAAGCTCAGCATGATCCTGCTCACACCTGTGACCCCAGCACTAAGAGGGACAGGGACAGGGGGCTCACTAGCCGCCGGCCAAATGTAGCTCCAGGTTAAGGAAGAGACCATGACTCAAAAGAATTCTGTGGAGAGTGAGGGAGGAGGACAAGCAAAGGCCCCCTTTAGCTTCTGTGTGCACACAGGCACACACAGATGTGCGACCTGCACACACACATGTACACACATACACAGTCTGAAATGGGAGCTACCATTTAACCCAGCAATTCCACTGCTGGCTCATGGCAGCAACAATTCATTAAACAGTATACAGCCAAAACAAATGAAATAATTATATCAGAGACATTTGCACTCCCTAGTACTCTTATTTATCACAACACTATTCACAATAGCCAAGATATAAAATCAATCAAGGTATTCGTCAACTGCTGAATATATAAGGAAAATGTGGTATAAAAAACACACAACGGAATATCACTCAACAAAAAGGGCCACATGTTTTTATCTGCAGCAAGATTGATGAAAACAGAGGTCATTGTGTGTTAAGTGAAATAAGCCGGGCACAGAAGTGAAAGTGTCTCATGTTCTTCCTTGATTTTTAGAAACAGAAGCTGCTCTCATTGGACAGCAAGGAGAAGAGTGATCACTGGAGCCTGGGCAGGGCCAGGGAGAGGAGGGTCAGAAATCTCTCCAATATGGTCATTAAAACATAGATAGGAGAAATTGCTTCACTATTCGTCACAACAACCTATGATGTATTTTATTTTAAATTTTTTTAATTTTAGGTATAACTGTGTGTGTAAATGTACGATTGTGTGTGAGCACAGGCACGCATGTGACATGGCGTATGTGTGGAGGTCAGAGGACAAGGGTTCCAGAGATTGAACAATGTGGTCAGGCTTGTGTAGTGAGGGCTTTTACCTGTTGAACCATGTCATCAGCATGATATGTTTCAAAAAAGTTAGATAAAGACAAAATTTCCCAACACATAGAAAGAATTAATGTTTGAAGAGATGGAAATGTACATTACTCTAATTTGATCATTGCATATTATACATATATATATGTATATACATAGTTTTATCATACATAATTTGTACAGTACACTCATAACAATATCAAATATTGCTGTGGGATGCTCTGTCTGCTCTGAATGTGTTGCTCTGATTGGTTAATAAATAAAGTTCTGATTGGCCAGTAGCCAGGCAGGAAGTATAGGCAGGACAAAGAGAGAGGAGAATTATGGGAAGTGGAAGGCAGAGTCAGGAGAAGCAACATGTAAGATACCAGTAAGCCATGAGCCATGTGGCAAGGTATAGATTTATAAAAATGGGTTAATTTAAGATATAAAAACTAGAAATCAAGAAGAGTGCCACAGCCATAAAGTTTATAAGTAATATAAGTCTGTGTGCGTTTACTTGGCTGTGGGACTGGCGGGTGGAGAGATTTGTCCTGACCATGGGCCAGGCAGGACCAGGAAAACTTCAGCTACAAAATATCAGCAATGAAAAGGAAAGAAAATAAATAAAATAAAATTTCCCCGACCTGCATGTATTTCTTTGTCTAGATATTTGAGTGTGTTTGTGTGTGTAGCCTACATAAAAATAGTCCATTCATCCTTCAACATTTGTGGGTTTTATATGGGCAGATTCAATCGATTCTTTAAAATATAATTGTATTGAGCATGTAAGATATTTTTTCTTGTCAGTGTTCCCAACACAATTTTGTATAGTAAATATTTATATAGTATGCAATATTGTAAATAATATAGAAATGATTTATTGTGCACAAACATTATGTACAGATCCCATGCCCATTTATGAAAGGGACTTGAGCATCTACAAGTTTTGGTTATGTGAAGTCTTGAAAAAAAAACCACTCGTGGACAAGGGCTGACTATATACAATATACTGTGGTCTTTCTGCTGTCCTATTGATCTTAACAGTATATCCTGGATTTCTCCTGTGTTATTTTAAAAAGATTTGTTGACTTCCATCTACAGAAAGTTATAGGGCTTCCTCTATGGCTTTACTTCTAGCCACATCTTTGATATATTTAAATTTTTTATTTCAGTTATTATTGTGTGAGTCCCCATGAGTGTCTATGCACCCATGTATACGTGTGGACTGTGTTGGGTGTCTTGATAATCTTTTATTGCTGCCTATGATAGTTTATACATGTACAGATGTAGTAAAATGACATTAAAAGTAAGAATTTAATTTAACAACAATGACAAACGTTAGCATACAATCTTTCAAACTGCACAAATAAGGCCAGGTAAAACACGAGGTGCTTGAGGACTGAGTGTGAGCTTTGAGAACACTTAAGCAAATTCAGTGTAAAGCAGCATCAGAACCCCACATCCTGTTCTGAGGAGGGAGACTGTTGAATCAGGGGACACAAGCAGACAGACCAGCTACGGTTACAGTGCACATCTCTCCATCAGATGTGTCTCCGCTAGTGGTGGATATGAGGACAGGGATATCAACACTTTGCCAACTTGTTAGATGAAACACTGGTCTCAGTGTGCTTTAAATGTGCCTTCTCTTATTTTGAGTGAGAGTGAACATAATTCCATACCCGTGAGAGAAATTTGCTGGTTATCATGTGAGCCACTGGGTGATGATGTCAGCCTGTTTTCCCATGGGGCTATTGTTCTTCTTGGTTGAATTTCTAAGAGCCTGTGTTGAGGAGCTTCTTGGAAATGTGGATATTAAAAATACTTCCTCAAATTTTTATTTGTTTTATTATTTCAGTTCTGCTTATACTCTTTTTTCCTCTTTATTGACACACAAATGTCTTAATGCCTATTTCTTCATGTTGTGACTCCCGGATCGTATCCACATTTGTGGACGCTAGTCTCCTTGGCAGTTTATAAAGATAGCCATCTGTTTGATTCTATTATTTTGATGTTTCATTTTTGACACTTACATTTCTGAATCTATTTGCAGTTTCTCTTGGTATATGACGTGTCAGATGGTCCGGTTTTATTTTTGTCTAGTAGCTGTCTGTCCAGTTGTCTCAGTATCACTTATTTAAACATTCATTTTTCCATCTGTTGATTAGGGGTGGGTTTTTGTCATGTATCACATTTCTATATGTGTTTTCAGAGCCCAAACAACCCTTGAGCTCCACAAACTACTTCTGCAGCATTTATTTGTGCATCCAATAAACTGTTTGCTCTTGCGCCACATTTCTTCCACTAAATGCTAATTATAGACTGGGGAAATCACTCAGTCAGTAAAATGCTTGCCTTGCAAGGATGAGGACCCAAGTTTGATGCCTAGAATCCACCTTTTAAAAGGCAGGCATAATGGCAAACATTTGTAATCCCAGCACTGAGACTACAGAGACAGGCAGCTTTCCCAGGCCTCACTGGCCAGCCAACCCAGCTGAATTGGCAGCTTCCAGGTCAATGAGAGACTTTCTCTCAAAAAAAATATTCCAAGTGAGTGGAACCTGAGAAATGACACCCAAAGTTGACCTCTGTCCTCCACACACATGTGCATATGTATTTGCACATACAAAAACGATAATTCTGTTTTCAAATATTTATTTTACTCTTATTTAGGTGTGAGTGTGTGTGTGTGTGTGTGTGTGTGCGCCATGCAGGTACCTTCAGAGGCCAGAAGAGGATCTCCTGCACCAGGAGTTACAGACAGAATCATCCAGTGTGGGCCCTAGGAACCAAACTCTGGTCTTCTTAAGAGCTATTTAGGAGGCCCCCAGGCAGTGAGATTGGGACCTGTCCTTGGTGCATGGGCTGACTTTTTGGAACCTAGGGCCTATGCTGAGACACTTTGCTCAGCCTTGGTGTAGGGAGGAGGGGACTAGACCTGCCTCAACTGAATCTACCAGGCTGAACTGAATCTCCAGGGGAGACCCTGCCTTGGAGGAGGTGGGAATGAGGGGTAGGTTGGGGGGGGAAGGCTGGAGGGTGGGAGGAGGGAGGACAGGGGGATCCATGGCTGATATGTAAAATTAAATTAATTATAAAATAAAATAATAATTTAAAAAAGAGCAGTAAGCACTTTTAACTGCTGAACCATCTCTTCAGTACCCCCAATACTAATTCTCTTTCACTTCATTTTTTAACCTTTCCATACATTTATCATATTACCCATATTAATAAGGAGTAGGACTGAACAAACACCCAAGAAGTCGAAAAAGAGACAGAAACAAGACGAAAGTTTATCAGTCAGAATGTAGAATACTCCTGGCTGATGCTAGGAATTCATGGACCTTTTGCCTTTCTGTTCTGCCAACCCTCAAGAGTGGCTTCCAATGTCAAGGTTGCTTCACAGCTCAAGGTTGTTAAGGGGATCTAGTCATATAAATAAATTCTGAGCAAGAAGGTGCAGAAGAGGAAGGGAAAGACAATGTTCTTAAGCTCTAACTCAAATCTCTCACCTACATTGCATTAGCCAACTATGTATCTCTGAAGGACAAGGAAGTTGTTGTAGAGACTCTTTTCCTGTAAGCATAACAAGATGCCATCTTGGACATTTTTGTGGCCATGGCAACTTGAGCAGAACAAGACAGTGGTACCAGGTCTATGGCAATGATGATGGTGATGAAGCCATTGACCCTTCTACTGAAGGTTAGGGGACCCTCACCTGGGATTCCAGCTGTTATGCCCTCCCCCAGCTGCAAGTGATCTTGGGAGATGCTGCAGTATAGAAGTAAAGGTTGACTAAAGGTGGGACTCTGTGGTGCAGCTTCATGAGGCTACCATCCGTGGTGGGGTGGGAGTTGGCAGTAGTGAAGCTGTTTGGGGGGGGGTCACTCACTCATGTAAGTATGACATCATCCACGTCCTGTAAAGTCCAATAAACCTGTTGACATCACCTAGTTGGACTTCAGTGAAATTGTCCTTTGGTCCCTGGTGCCCACCTGGGGTGATTGGCCACTCACAACAGAAGTATCCCAGGAACTAAGGGTTCCTATGCTGTGACAGGACACACACCTAGCAGGGCATAAGGTTGCCCCCAGCGTTCTGAAGTAGGAAGAAACAAGTTGTGTTCTTTGCTATATTTCTCCCAGGCAGACTATAAATGATTTGAAAAGCAAAGATATTCTGGGAAATTTACATGACCCATGAGACCTAGAACAGTGTGTGTGTGAAGGCGATGGAGCTCCCAAAATAAATATTTACTAATTCGATTAAATTTATCTTTCATTTAAATTACATGTTTAAACATAGGACACAGAAGAGAACTCAGGAAATGTTGTTGTTGTGTCTCCCATAAAATACATCATTTGCTTTAATGTTCAATTCAAGCTTTGGACATAATGTACTAACACATTTGGCTTTGCCTCCTGTACTCTTTCTACCATATCTTATAGCCTCATTTAAATAATCTCATGCACATATTTTAGAGTAAAAAACACACATCTTTCTTTCCAGACCAGGAAGCTGTAAGAATCCAAATTTAATATCAAGTACATCAATACAAGATTATATTTATAGAAAAAATTTATTCCTAGTACCCAAAACAAGTGTTCTTATTTAGCAAATAAGATGTAGTATCATCAGCAAGTATTTTGAATAATTAATTACACAGTTTGGAAATTCATTTAAAAATATTTATGATTCTCTAATCAGAGCAGTAACATATTTCTTAAAAACTCAGCATATTAGAGACTGGGGAGATGGCTCAGCAGTTTTAGCTCTTGGCAAGCATGGAGACCAGAGTTTGGATTCCCCAGAACCCAAGTAAATTCAAGGTGGGCATGGCGGCCAACCTGCCATTTCAGCTTCAGAAGGTGGAGACAGGAGTCCTAAAGCGAGGCGGCTGGGGAGACTGGCCGTGTTGGTGAACACTGTTTGATTTAGAGACTCTGCCTCACTGTGTAGAGGGGAAGAAGGGTCAGAGTGCTTCCTGCCACTAAGGAAGAAGAGGCAAATGAACACTGCTTGCCTTTTCCTTTTCCTTTTTACTCAGCCTGGGATCGCTGTCTCTTGTCCACAGAGGCCTTCCATGCTCAGATCAACCTCTCTGGGAAGATCCTCACAGACATGTCCAGAAGTGCGTCTCTTAGGTGATACTAAATCGGGTAAATGGACCGTGAAGATTAACCTCTGTGGTCACTTTGATTAATAACCATAATTTTCTATTAATAGTTACCCGTTAAAAGCTACACACAGGGCTGAAGAGACAGCTCAGCAGCTGAGGACCCCTGCTGCTCTTACAGGGAACCTAAGTCTGGTCATCAGCACCCAAGTTAGGTGGCTCACAACCACTGTGACTCCAACTCCAGGGCACTGATGCCCTCTTCCAGCTTCCATGGGCACTCGCACACATGTGCACACTCACACCCACACACATACATAAATATTTAAATATTTAAAATATATGAATAGGTTTACAATTTTACATAGATATGTTGGCTTATTAAATGAGACTGATTTATTCATTATTATCTATTGACAGATATAAATAAAACTAAATAAAAAGTTTTAGTTATTTAGTTATTTTGCTTTTTTTCTCTTTTGGTTTTTCAAGACAGAGTCTCTCTGTGTGTAGTGTTAATGTTGTGAAATAGCACATGAGAGGCCTTGGTGGGTTTGGACCAAGGTTCCCCACAGCAGATGAGGCATGCCATGCAGACTTGGTGAGCGGGGGCATGGCATGGTGGAAAGTTACTCACACCACACAGTCATGGCATCCATGCTGAAAGTTTATTAAAGGGGGAGGGGAGAGAGAGAGAGAGAAAGAGAGGGAAAGAGAGAGAGAGAGGAGAGAAAGGAAAGCGGAGGTGCTCATAGCCTTGTGGAGAGAGAGGGAGAGGGGAAGAAGGAGGGGGAGGGGTTTTTCTTAGAGGGCTTTTACGTAAAATGACATCAGGACGCTGGGTGGTCCCAAGGGGCAGTTCAGAATGCTAACATTCTTCCGTTTTGAATACTATAAAAAGGTGAGTTATGGATAGCGATGGGGGAGAATGAGTACATCAAGTCCTAGCAGTGACCCAAGGTCTCACGATGTCCCCATCTGGATATGGCAATGCTGACCTCTGGGCAAGATGTCCCAATGTGACATCTGCCACCAGGACCTGGCCCAGACTGTGGACAAACAGCAGGACGTCGGAGAATTGATTGCACCCCTTTTGCTTAGACAAGTAAGATCAGTCTTCTCCATGTTCCTCTTCTGTGGGATAAACTCTCACATTATGGCCAAAGACTGATGCTCTTCTGACATTTCTGTCTCCAACAATGTGGAGCCCTGGGTATGGCTGACTGGGTATGGACTTGTCCCTATCATTTTTAATAGATTCTAAAGCTGCTTGGTCTGCACTCAGATGTGATTTATCCTTCTCAGACCTCTGATTCCATTTGATGACCAGGCTTTGCTTCATCTGCCTTCTCAGTTCTCTATATAAAATTCACAGGTCTCCCTTTCCTAATGCTACTACTAGGTCTCAACACAATTTACCTTGTTACCAGATCAGATTAACTCACAGAATAGACTTTAATGTAACTTTTTACTATTGACTGCTCTCAGTATCCCCTGGTGAATTAGATAAAAAAAGAAACAGTTTTAAGGTTTGTTTATATGAAGATAGAAAAGCTGTCTCACTTCTGTTCACTTACATATCCTTCACAGATCTGATGATGTTTAGGGAAGCCTCCCTCCTCCTTCTTCATTCACTCAACCACTTCCATTCAGTAAATTTCCTCTGGTTATAGATTTAAAGATATGTTTCATTGGGCTGAATCCAGGAAATTTTCATACCTTTTAACCCAAAGCCATAGCTTTTGCTATGACACCAAGATGTAGGTCTGTTCCAGTCGTTTTACAGACACTTACAGATCCCTGCATAGATTCACCCCTCCTGCCAGACTCCTGCCAAGGCCAGACCCTCAGAGGCCCTCCAGATGCACCACCAGCCGCTGCACCAACCGAGGATAACAACCGGGTAAATACTGGCAGGATGGAAGGGAGAATTTCCCACCTCCAGAGAAACAGCAGATGTGATAGCTCCTGCACTCCTAAAGAACACATCATCCCTCAATTCACTGCTGGCACCTCCTCTCCAGGCTCAAGAGGGAACCTACCCAGCAACCAGAACCTGGTTTTCCAGATGTCCCAATAAAGGGCATATCCTCTCTCATGTCTCACTCATTCACTCTTGCCTCTTCTCTGTTCCAGTCTTTCTGGTAGTTACCATTCTTCCCATGGCTAGTCCCACTCATGAGGCCAATGATAACAACCTATCTTTTTCCCTAGCCTCCTCAGCTCCTGCAAGGGGTCTCCAGGGCGACAGCTAACTGAATATTTCTTCACTCATACCTCTCACTGTGCATGACTCCCAACTTCTCCCTCCCCACTTTGCTTGAAAGTCAGCAGGAAGCAGTCTTGAGAATTTGGTACCTCATCCCCCCCCACACACACTTGCTATCCATAACTCACCTTTTTATAATGATCAAAAACGGAGGGATGTTGGCATTCTGGCCTGCCCCTTGGGGATCGCCCTGCATCCTGACGTAAAGCTGTGGTGGTATTGTGTTCCCAAAAATATTGTGCACCCTAATAAACTTATCTGGGGTCAGAGAACAGGACAGCCGCTAGATACAGAGGCCAGAAAATGGTGGCACTCACGCCTTTAATCCTAGCATTCCAGAGGCAGAAATCCCTTTGGATCTCTGTGATTTCAAGGCCACATTGGAAACAGCCAGGCATGGTGACTCACACCTTTAATCCCAGAAAGCGAGCCTTCAATCCCAGGGAATGATGGCAGAATGCAGAAAGGTATATAAGGCGTGAGGACCAGAAACTAGCAGCATTTGGCTGGTTAAGCTTTTAGGCTTCTAGCAGCACAGTTCAGCTGAGAGGCATCCAGTCTGAGGAAACAGGATCAGTGAGGAATTGGCAAGGTGAGGTAGCTGTGGCTTGTTCTGCTTCTCTGATCTTCCAGCGTTCACCCCAATACCTGGCCTCAGGTTTGATTTTATTAATAAGACTTTCTAAGATTCCTGCTACATAAAGCCGCCTTTAAGAGGGAAAAATTCTTCCACTCCATCTTCTTCCCCTTTTCCCTCCTTCTCTTCACGAGGCTGCGTGCACCTCTGCCTTCCTTTCTTTCCCTCTCTCTTTCTCTCCATTCTCCTTTAAAGAACTGTCCACGTGGATGCCATGTCTGCATGATGTGAGTGACTTTCCACTGCTCCATGCTGCAGCCTGCAATCGTGTCTGCGTGGTGTGTCTCCCTCACCCACCGGGACACCTTGGCCCAACCCACCAAGCCCCCCCCCACGTATCATAACATGTAGCCCTGACTGTTCTGAAACTCACTCTGTAGGCCAGACTGGCCTTGAACTCACAGAGATCTGCCTGCCTCTGCCTCCAGAGTGCTGGGATTAAAGTATGAGCCACCTTTATCCATGCGTCACCATGTGAAGTTATGCATATACACAGGTGCACATGCCCTCTTCCGTCATGTTTTGGTGCAACCATGCTGTGAACTCAGGCCAGAGTCGCCCCTAACGCTATATACCATTGTAAGTCTAGTGTACCCAGATTACATAGTCTAAAGTGGTACCGTTTTCCTTTCCTGAAATACTTTTCGTTTTCTTTGGTATTAAAACAACCTCCTTGGATGGTTTGCATAATTCTCAGTAATTCAGTAATCTCAGTGAATTCTCTTCTGTGTATTCCTCATGTTACATTAAGAATTTGACATATCAGGTCAGGGATTGGCTCAGAGGGTGAAAACACAACCTAATGACGTGATTTCAGTTGTTGGTTCCCAGATGGTGGAAGGAGAGAATTGGCTCACAGTAATTGTCCCCTGACTTCCACTTGTGTGCCCTGGCACATGCATATGGACACACACAGACTCACAGACTCACAGACACACACACACACAGACACACACACACACAGACACACACACACACACAAAAGAAGGGATGAGTGAACAAAGGAAGAAATAAATAAGGATGTGCTGTTTTGTGGAGACACCCACCCTCTTCCTCTCCTCTTTACAAATACCTCTTACTTAGGTACTTCCTCTGAACAGCGATTTTACTGAGATATTTTTTTCTCTTTGAGTTTTTTTCTTTCTTGGTTTGCCTTCTAGGAGGAGGAACACATTCATTAACACCTTCCAGAGCAAAGACGTACGGAAGACCGGGTTCTGAGACTCTGGTCCTCACCTTCTTTAAGAGAGCAGTGTATTGAGCCAAGCGTCTGCTTGCTTGTTCTTAAATCATCTGTGTCCTTTTGGAATGCTGTAACACAGCCCCAGACAAGGTGGCTTTACAGATAACAGAAATTCATTTCTCACAATTATGGATGCTGTGAATTCCCAGACCAAGGCAAATGTGATGTCAGGTGAGGTCTACGGTCTCATCCTAAGCTGTGTTCTTGCTGTGCCCTCAATAGCAGAAAGGGGCAGGGGAGCCGGCTCTTTGGGTCCCCTTCAAAGAACTCTGCCTCATTCATGAAGCCCAAACCCTCACCACCAGCCAAGCCTCTCAGACTCCTGCTATTTGTTAATTGTATAAATGGGGTGGTTAAAAAATCTATAACAGTTACAGAATTTTAGTTTAAACATCATTTTCCCTAGAGAATTTCTCCCCCCTCCATGTCCCTATGTGCTGTGGGATGGTCTGTCTGTCAAATGCTCTGATTGGTCAATAAATAAAACACTGATTGGCCAGTGGCTAGGCAGGAAGTATAGGCGGGACTAACAGGGAGAATTAAAAGAACAGGAAGGTATAGAGAGACTGCCAGCCACCACCAGGACAAGCAGCATGTAAAGATGCTGGTAAGCCACG
>CABHPQ010169719.1:20272-38840 GCA_902168405.1 Peromyscus aztecus
TTTTTTTCTCTTTGAGTTTTTTTCTTTCTTGGTTTGCCTTCTAGGAGGAGGAACACATTCATTAACACCTTCCAGAGCAAAGACGTACGGAAGACCGGGTTCTGAGACTCTGGTCCTCACCTTCTTTAAGAGAGCAGTGTATTGAGCCAAGCGTCTGCTTGCTTGTTCTTAAATCATCTGTGTCCTTTTGGAATGCTGTAACACAGCCCCAGACAAGGTGGCTTTACAGATAACAGAAATTCATTTCTCACAATTATGGATGCTGTGAATTCCCAGACCAAGGCAAATGTGATGTCAGGTGAGGTCTACGGTCTCATCCTAAGCTGTGTTCTTGCTGTGCCCTCAATAACAGAAAGGGGCAGGGGAGCCAGCTCTTTGGGTCCCCTTCAAAGAACTCTGCCTCATTCATGAAGTCCAAACCCTCACCACCAGCCAAGCCTCTCAGACTCCTGCTATTTGTTAATTGTATAAATGGGGTGGTTAAAAAATCTATAACAGTTACAGAATTTTAGTTTAAACATCATTTTCCCTAGAGAATTTCTCCCCCCTCCATGTCCCTATGTGCTGTGGGATGGTCTGTCTGTCAAATGCTCTGATTGGTCAATAAATAAAACACTGATTGGCCAGTGGCTAGGCAGGAAGTATAGGCGGGACTAACAGGGAGAATTAAAAGAACAGGAAGGTATAGAGAGACTGCCAGCCACCACCAGGACAAGCAGCATGTAAAGATGCTGGTAAGCCACGAGCCACGTGGCAAGGTATAGATTTATAGAAATGGGTTAGTTTAAGATATAAGGACAGTTAGTAAGAAGCCTGCCACGGCCATACAGTTTGTAAGCAACATAAGTCTCTGTGTTTACTTGGTTGGGTCTGAGCGGCTGTGGGACTGGCAGGTGAGAGAGATTTATCCTGACCATGGGCCAGGCAGAAAAACTCTTGCTACAAATGGCGCCAGAAAGTGGGGCAGGAGTTTCCACTTAAAACCTGAGAAAGCATAAAAAGAACATTCTAAAACGGAGCTAAAACAGCTTCCTAGTTGTCTTTCTCAAGTTAGCTGCAGCCTACGGGCTTGAGCTACTGTATGGCGGGTTCCTGTTGTGCGTGTTTGACCTGCAGTATGGCAGGAACGAGGCATCTGCAAGTGACACATTAAGCTGCGTGGTGGATTTAGCCTTTGCTAGTACAAAACAAAAAAAAAGAGGTTTCTGGGCTAAACGCTGCTTTGATAGAAGCATAGACCCACGAAGGCTCTCAGAGCTGGTGGTAAACGTATCACCACCATGTTGGGAAGCTGTGGTGGGCAGAGCCAGCAGCCACAGCACCGTTTCAGTCTTAGAATGCTGCAGTTTAAAGTAACAGGTTCACAATAAGACAGGTTCAGATGGAACAAGACTTTAAATGCTTTAAAATGTGTGTAAAAATGTACGTAGGCTTCAAAGAGAGAGAAAAAGAAATATTTACAGTTATATAAAGAAATAGATAGTTTTGAAAAATAAAGTCTTTAAAGAGACAGTAAAGGTAGTATAAAATATAAGCCACATAAAGATGGATATCACACAGAGAATCTGGATTGTGTTGTCTTTGGGATTCTTAACTGCAGAGAGATATTTAATTGTAAAGGAAGCTGAGTTAAACCAATATGTATATTTTAAAGATACCTTGACTTCAAAATTTGGATGTAAGGATATGTTGCTTTGGAAAGGAGGCTCTGATTTTGTTTCCACAGAAAGCCAGAGGCTATGGATTTGTTCCAGATTAAGATACATCAGGTTTGACCAGCCAAGACCCCCTGAAAGGTCTCTGATGACACCAAGGCCCAGATGATCCAACATCCAGAACCGTTTCAAGGCAACTGGCTCAGACGATACACCCTCACGGACTACTCCATAATTCTAAAATTTTCTTTGTGTCCCCATAAGATACAGCACCCCCCTCCAGCAGGAAGTAGTAAGAGAAGCTACACCCAAATTCCCAAATATACCAAGCTAGCTTTGGAGATGTGTAAAAGTTAAAACCTTCCTCTTAAAAAAAAAAAAATATTTGGAAGTGAAAGCCTGATATCAGAATTTAATTTTTTTTTGAACTTCTTGAACTTAATGAGAAAACTACAAAAAGATTTTGGTTATGGATTTATCATATTTGGAAGGCTAGTATCAGAATCTATTATTTGAATTTTGAGACTTAAGAAATGAAATGCACAATAGAGATTTCATTGCAATGGGACAATTTCGAGTTTATAGTAATGACCTAGGAACTGTATGCTGGAACTCGGTTAAAAATGGAACTGTTTAAATGAAGAAATTTATTGTTTCTACCTTGACTCAAGATGCAGTTTTGTGTATGCATATATGCTGGTGATTCATGTATTGTTCTATTTATTGTTTCTACCTTGACTCAAGATGCAGTTTTGTGTTTGCATATATGCTGGTGACTCATGTATTGCTCTATGTTAAAAATGCAATTGTTTTGTGGAAAAAAAAATAAATAAACTTAAAAAAAAAGAAAGAAAGAAAGAAAGAAAGAAAGAAAAAGGGAAGTGCTGTAGGATGGTCTGTATGTCAAATTACTCTGGTTGGTCAATAAATAAAACACTGATTGGCCAGTGGCTAGGCAGGAAGTATAGGCGGGACTAACAGAGAGGAGAAAAGAGCAGGAAGGTGGAAGGAGACACTGCCAGCCACTGCCAGGACAAGCAGCATGTAAAGATGCTGGTAAGCCACGAGCCACGTGGCAAGGTATAGATTTATAGAAATGGATTAATTTAAGATATAAGGACAGTTAGCAAGAAGCCTGCCACAACCATACAGTTTGTAAGCAATATAAGTCTCTGTGTTTACTTGATTGGGTCTGAGCGACTGTGGGACTGGCAGGTGAGAGAGATTTGCCCTGACTGTGGACCAGGCAGGAAAACTCTTGCTACACCTATGACTGACATAGAACCCATTATACTGCCCTTTCTGGCTTCAAATTCACAATTTTCCTGTCTCAACCTCCTAAATGCTGGGATTATAGGTGTTTGCCACCCTGATCAGCTTTCCCCCAACATAATTTCAAAGGAATTGTTCCATGGGATTTAATTAGTGAAAATATGAAAGTTTAAACAAAGTAGCCAGGGAAGATGATTTCTCAGTAAAGCCTTGAAGAATATGTGAATATTGGCAGTGAGGGCGGTTACTTGCAGGTCAGGCAAAACAAATGCAGAGGCTGTGAGGGAGGTGGGGGAGCTTTGTACTGGGCCAGCCTAGCTAAGCTGCTTTTCAGACAGCTTCCCCAAGTGGCCTTGCATAGGTTTGGAAAGGAGAAATTTGTTCAAAATTGGTGATGTTCACATGAAGTAGCAGTCATTTTTGTTCAAAAAGTTCCTGAGATTGGTGATATGCCCAGTTACTAAAGATCTGTGGGGCCAGCTCTGTTGAGGCAGCAGCCAGGTCCTTTGAGATGACCTCCTTCAGTTTCTCTGGCTGCCGAGCCAGGCTCACATTTGGCTTCACAAGGAAAGGCACCAGCTTCTGCAGCCTGAGGCTGGAGTCAGGAGGGATGTGAGACCACCATTCGCTCTGAAGAAAGACCTCGGGTTCCAGCTCCTCATCAAAGGCTCCGTGTTATATTTTATATCCCCCACTTTATATCTGTCTACTCTTTATAACTTCCTACCCTGCTGACTTTAGAGTTAACACCATGGGTAAAAGCAAAGCTGTTTGTAAACTGGATTGTATGACAATGACCTCAGCTTCATAAAGCTTAGCACCAAAATCGCATTTCCTACTCTGTATCACCACTAGTAAGTGCTCTGCTTCTTAGATCAAGCCTGGCAATATGGAAGAATGTGATGGAAAAGGAGTAAGAAATCCAACAAAGCCTCAGTGGAGTGATCAAACAGGAGAATGACAAGGAGCTGAGACAAGAGAGGTGATGGGACCAAACGGGCTTTGATGGTCATAGCTACGATTTTATTTTCCTCTTACTGATATGGAAAGTTACTGGATGGTAACAGAAATGAAGATCTGACTTACATTGTAGCAATTTAGTTCTGGTGGTCACTTAGAGAGATGGAAAGGGTAGAGGCATGGAGGCTTCTTAAAGAAGCAATTTAAAAAGTTGAGGCAGGATGTTATGGTGGTAAGAGGCATTGAGGACTTACTTCAGGACAGTGTCATGGAAGTGATGAAGAAAATCACCAATGTTTGTACTTCTGAAGGGTAGAACCGGTGTGCTATGTATGTCCCAGCTATGTGAGACTTGGCCTTTGCAACAAAGGATGAACTTGCTGTTAATATGGAAAGTGGGAAAGAGCTTACTTTCAGAGGTATTAAATTAGAGTCTTAGAAAGAGAACTTGGGGAGGCAGCTGGTTATACTGGTATGGAGGTCAAAGCTAGAGATTGAACCAGGGAGCGGTCAGCTGTGGATATGTATGTCAGGATGCCAATCTAGGTGACTGAGCAAGCAGGTATGGCTGGAAAGGAAAAGGGACCCAAAGGCCTTGAGATGTGAAGCCTACTCACACCTGCAGTTCAGATAAAGAGCACAAGCAGCCAGTGGCGTGGAACCAGTGCCGGAGGGTGTGATGTGCTCAAGCACAGCACAGGAAGGATAGCAGAGTCACACTTCATCTACCAGGTGGTGTACTAAGAGCAGACTGGGTGCCAGGCGGCTGCCCACCAACCCCACAGTTCCCAGAGTTTTCCTGAGGGTGAGCAGCAGGAAATATTAGATAGAAGGATTTCGATTGTGGAGATAAACAGATAAAAAATACAGGATAGCCTCGAGAGGGCCTGGAACCTATTCCAAGGAGCCCCGACTGTCTCTGCTCCAGGGTATTTATAGAAATGCCAAGGGATGGAGCAAAAGACCCCCCCCCACTCAGCACAACCAAGTGCAGACCATTTCAGACTCCTGCACTCAGGCCCGTGGTTCAATCATCCTCTCTATGAGGACCTGCTGGGTAAAGTCACGAGGAACCTGAACACGGGCTCCCATGATTGGGTGATGTCTGATTGATCTGCAGCAGAGCCCACCTGAAGTCAGACCAGATCCTGCTATGGGTCAGTAAGATGCACGGTCACCTTCACAGCTATGTGGAGGTAGTTACTGATGATTGTGGTGGCATGTTGGAAGTTAACCTCATTTCAAGTGAGCATAGAACCAGACAATTTGAAGACTGAGCATAGAGAACGGTGGGGTAGAAACTACAGAACGGTGTAGAGTTGTAGCAGAAATTGATGGTGAGACAGATGGAGATGGCTACAGTAGTATTCTTACAGCGCAGGGTGATGTGGCCTAAGGCACAGGAGAAGATGGGCTCTGTGGGCAGAGGTACAGGAGTACGGCACAAATAGCACATTACGTTTGTGGGGTTCTCTCTGGTGGCCTCTGTTCTCTTAGCAATATAGGAAGCTGAGGCTGTCTCCGGGAATTTAGAGGATGAAAACACTGTAAAATAGAGGGGGAGGCAGCGGGTGATGCTATCTAATTACTCGGCAGCAGAAAGACCCACCTGAAGTTAATGATCATGAATTTAAAATCACACCAATTAGTCGGACTGTCTCCTTGTTTCTATGTTCAGATGTGGAAATGGAGTGGAAGGGACATGTAACGGGTTATAATTTTGCTCAGAACAGACAACAGAGTGTAAGAGGGGCACAGACATGAAAGTTCTATCCAAGGGATTAATTAGAATTCTTGCCCACTGATTTTAAACTGGAGGCTGGAAGAGAGGCCATAGAGTTTAAGATGGAGGATGGAGGAGAGGACATGGAAGGTGAGGAGGAGATGAAAGATGCCGAGGCTGGGGATCTTCACTTTGCATCTGATGGTCCCTGCATCTCCAGATGAACCTGGAGTCTGTTCTTTTCCCATCCATGTAGCTGGATGCTCTTTGACATTCCAGCGGTGAGTGTCCTTTCATACCAGGAAGGTTTGCTGAATTGTGTTTGGTATTTGCCCTTCTCTCTACTTTCTCTCTTTTGAAACATCTTGTTCATATATTGGACCTTTAATTTCGAAGGTTGATTAGAAGGCAGCTTTGGGGTGGAGCATCTCCAGTGGATCTTCACTTTCTGATAATCCATGTGCACACACGCATACACACACACACACACACACACACACACACACACACGACATGTATATACTTACATGCATGCATCATAACATATATTAATAATAATAAAGTTAAAAATAATAAATAAAATTAAAATTTAAAGACAATTTTTAATGAGGGAGAATGGTGTTATCGGTTACCTTTCTGTTTTTATGGCAAGGTAGCAGACAAAATCAACTTAAAGAGATTACAGTTTCTGATGGACACAGTGTGTCACCAGTCTGCTTGGGGCCGCTGATCACGCTGCATCTACAATATGTAGTGCAATTGCTTGTGTGCAGAGGTCAGACCACAGCTCTGTGGAACTGGGTTTTCTCCTTCCAACTTTACCTGGTTTTCAGGACGGAACTCAGGTTGTGACCAAACTTAAGTCTCAGGCAAACACTTTGCTGAGCCAAATTGCCCACCCTCCCCAATTTTCAACTATGCCTGCCATTACACACCAGCACATGTACTCTCTTTCAGTTGAATCCTTCCTGTCGGTTTTAAAAAACATTTTCAAGGCTGTCCAATTTAAAAATAAAGAATTGACTCTGCCTTCACTCTCCATCTATGCCTCCTCTTCGCACAAAATCTACTGACACTCTGGGCTATTCTCACCTCACCTCTGTCTCCAGCCCTTCACTAAATTCTTGTTCAAGTCATCAGATCTCAGAACACTAATATGTTTTATCCCTCACACAGTGATTCTTAGCACCTCATTTCTGAACATGCTTGATTTTTGTGACATAGCACTCTGTTTTTATATTAACTTTTCACTTTTCTCATGAGTCCTCTCTCTTTTTAAAGGCTTATTTATTTATTTATTTATTTATTTATTTATTTATTTATTTATTATAGTAATGATCAAGCCCAGGGGCTTGCACATGCTAAGGAAGCTCTCTGGCACTGAGCTATACCCCCAGCTATGATTTCCTTAAAACATCCAATCTTTAAGTGTTAGACTTCTTTGATTTCAAGGATTTTTAAAATTATGTGTACATGTGTGTATGGAGCATTAACCTAATTTATCTCTAACAATAAAAAAATCAGGAGTCAAACACTGGGTAAGAATCTGAAAGATCAGAGAACAAGGATCAGCTGCCAGTCACTTCCTACCTCGCTCATTCCTCCATCCAAAAGGGCCTAGAGCCTCTCTCAGTCCCACCTTACCACTTCCTGTCCCCTTTCTCTACAGTCCTCCAAACCTCTATGGTCAGCTAGTGGCTAGCTCTGCCCTCTGACTCCAAGCAAGCTTTATCTGTCAGAACATAATCCAAGTATCACACAACATTTCCCCCTTTTTGTCTAAATAAAAAGCAAAGGTTTTAGCTAACATAGTAAAACTATATACAGTATGTACAATAACTATGTGTAAATATATACAGGCAATAATTATATTAACAACATCTAGTACATTTGCACCTGATGAATTCAGAGAAAATACTCCATTATCTATCCTATCTTGGTGAGTCCAAACTGTTATGCCTAATTCACTTTCTATCCTGACATGCATTACCAACCAAAACTATCTTTTGATGTCTTGCAACCTTAGACACTTCACACCTTTCTTGTGGATTTCTTTGCTGAATTTTTAAACAAGGAAAACTATAACTATCTAGTCTTCAACTCCGTCAGAGATCTGAGAAGGATATAGTATTACCTGAGTAAACAGGAAGTGTAAAGCACAATTTCCAGAACTAAGAAATGACAGAAACATCTGGCTGCCTGGACAGTCACCCAAGGTTCCTCTGTAACGTTGGGGCGTCCATCTTCAGTTTGCAGGCCTAGAATATCTGACAGACTTTTCTGTGAATCAGGATTTTTGAAAGATGTCTTGGCAAGGTTCAGCAGTCACTTTCTTTTGTGTCCTGCTTGTCCACTTTGGACAGCACACTGTCAGCAGTGGAGGCAAAGGCAGTTTCTTGCCCAGTGGCTAACTTTTGCCATAAAGAAAGTAAACTCCAAGTGGAGTTTCTTCAATGCCCATCATCTTCTCTGAAGTAGATTGGTACTGTGGGGAGCAGACACGTCTCATTGTCATAAAAAAAAGAATCCATGTTATTAAAACATCTTAAATGCCATATTCTGTAGATCTCTGAAGTGTTTGAAGACCACCTGTCTATCTAAAATACATCTTTGTTTGACCTTGAAAGCATACCTAACATGACTATAAGTTTAATTTTAATAGATGACTACTAACCTGAATTTCTTTATATCCTAATTAGTTTATAATAATAACTTTCAAGGACTAGAAAGTTACATTACATTGTTAAGTGAGCTATAGAAGTACAATACATTTAACAAGAGTAGAAATGTATGTACAGTATGTTCTAATAAACATAACCTTAAATTTGTATCAATATACAAAAATATCTTAAACAAGAGTAGAAATGTATATACAACACAACAAAAATAATCTCAAATTTGTATCAATATACAAAACTCCTTATCAATGTAAAATATTTAAGACTAGTAGTTTCTTTTTTGGTTTAAAAGTAGATTCAATAATCTACCTTTTATGCTATCATTTCTATATCCCCCTTTTTTCCCCTTCAGAACAAGATCCCTAAATCTAATCTCCTTTGTTTAGCTTTTTTTCTGATCATTACCAATAACAACTTGTAACCAATCCCCCTAAATGATGACAAATATCCATAACCCCCTGAATGACCAAAAATTACCCACCCTACCTCTTGGGAATTTGGGCATTATGTTCTTAAAATTACTTCCTGTTGTCTGGGGGTTGAGAGTATATTTAGGGGATCCTGAAAAAAACTTGGGATAATTGGCAAGAACTGGGAGAGCTAACTGTTATCTGGTCTCTGTGTAATGGAAAAATGCAGGGCTTGTCTCAAGTCCTAGTTAGAGTAGTCTGTGAAGCATCACCTTGAACTTGTCTTGAGCAGTTTATAGGCCAAAGCTGATCTCTGGGTGGTATTTGTCAGCTTAGTAATGTTACCATAGTCCCAGTGGAATTGTTATTGTGGGGCCCCATCCTCCTTTTAGAGACTTAAAGATCGCTGTTAGTCATGGTCATGGTTCACCACAGAAAACTTAAACATTTTAAGTGTCATGTGTAGCAGCTCTCAAAGAGGTTAAAGGACCATAATTTGTTTTGTACATCCAGAATACAAATTTTAATTCCTAGTTACCTGATAGAGACTCAAATCCACAATTGTATACAGGAAACTAGATGAAGTCTTTTTCTAGAATTAGTATTCTATATGACCATTAATATCATGACAAAAAATTAAGATATATATATATACATTTATATATATAAATCTTACAAATTTTGAGATAATATTTATATCTTAGGTAAAGTTTTAAATAATCAAAATAAAACCAAAGGATTATGAGATTAGTGGCAATAGAATAGTCCCTTAATTTTGGTTTTTCTTCTCTCCCATATTAGGTGGATCTTCTGACATGAGACAGAGATTTTGGATTTTCCTTTTAATAAGCATGCTTGGGTTTAGAGAAGGAGAGAACCACGTTCCAACTCCAAAGCTAGCTTTAATTTTTAATTGAACTGGGACTACAAAAGGACCATTTGCATTATATGTCTGTAGAGAATAGCAGGAACAAATATTTGGGATGATTTATGAAATTTTATCCTGTTGAAAATGTAATATACCAATAAGCCAATTTATTCCTTTTCTTGGGACACTTTCTCTGGATGATTTGTCCTTTTTCTTCAAATGTATCATTTATCCAGTGGTCTTCAGATTCCTTAGCTGGATGCCTTCATTCTCCTGGAAAGACAAAAACAAAACCCTTCCCCAACCCTAACTTTGGGCAGTTTCCCTTTTGGCAAGTTATATCTGATCAAATGAAAAGCATTTGCTAGTCTTACAAGTTAGTTTAGATTGAATGGTCACACTGTTAGATGAACTATCACCTCTTCTAATCAAGAGGTCTCTTTTGTTCCAATCTAATCTTTATAATATTTGCTTCATGGTTTCTCCTGAAATTTTTGTTTTATCTTCTAAAGCTGTTCTATCATCTAGAGCAGTATTTTTTTTTTTTTACAATGGGCATTCTGTCCTTTAATTGGTCTTCAGAGGAGTTTCCCTCTCAGGGAACAATTGGACCAAATTTGACAGGGGGCACCTGTGAGAAGCCGCCCAAGGTATTTCCCAATGGCAAAGGGTTGCATTGTTTGTCCCTTGTTGATCTATATTCATTGGTCAAATGTCATCCTTTTCCATGCCTTCTGCATACTCCAGAAGGAAGGGGCCTTCTGTTTGGATTATTCCTAGAAAAAAAAAAAAAAAAACATTGTTTCTAGGAATGCCCTACCTACAATCCCTTTCTAGGTGACCTTGTTTACCACATTTAAAACATCTGACATTTTGATTTTTCTTCAAGCCTTTGGAAATCACTTCTCTTATCCAAGCATCATCATGGTTATGAAATTCAATATTGACTGTATCTTGGATCCATTCCTATATTGGTGCTGATCTTGCCTTTGAAGGCCTAATTTACAATTTACCCTTTTGCATTGTGAATTAGCATTTTCAAAAGCCAAAGATTCAATTATTATTTGTCTAGCTTCTGGATTTGGTATCATTCTATTTACAGCTGAAGTCAATCTTTGTAAAAAATCAGTGAAGGTTTCTGTTGGGGCATGTATAACTTTAGTACATGACTCAGTTCTCTTCCTGACTTTTTCAACTATGTCCCGAGCAGTCAAAGCTGCTGCATGGCATAGAGCTAAGGTGTGACTATCATATAGAGACTGTCCTTGTACATCAGCATAATTGTCCTCTCCAAGAAGTTGGCCTTGGGACATTTCCATACCTCTAGCCCTATGCTGTTGGTCAATGGTCTTAGCCTCATCTTTCCACCAGGTTCTCCACTGTAATTGAGGACCAGGTTCTAATACTGCTGTAACCAAGTCTTTCCAATCTTGTGGGACAATTCTGAATTTAACATCTGCCTCACGAAAGGTGAATGCATACCATATAAGACTATTGCTCCCTTAAATCTCCTCAAATCTAACATTTCCACAGGAATCCAGTCAGCTCTTACACAGCCTTGGGGATACTTGTCATTTGGCAGTTGTTCCTGTAAGGTGGCTGGATAAATTAAGGTTGGTTGTTTGGTAACCTTGGGCTGTTCCTCTCTAATTTTATAATGTAATGGTGAGGTTGGTTCTCCTTTAAATTCCTCTGTTTTTGTCTGAATATCTCTATTATCTATTTTAATAAGTTTTTCTAAGACATGTAACTTATCAGTCAAAATTGCACTGTTTTCTTTAGTAACCTTTCCTAAGGACTGTATCTTTGCACTCATATCGACGAATTTTTTTAGGGATAAAACAAAAATTATCAAACCAATAATATTTATAACTGACATTATGTAAACCCCTGTTAAGTTAATTGTCCCCTCATTTAATTGTTCCATTTTTAAACCATTCATTGTGAAATCATACAGAGACCTAACTCCCTCCATTGCAGTAGTGTTTCTCATTTTTAGTATGGGAAAACTCTGCTCTCTCTCTCTCTCTCTCTCTCTCTCTCTCTCTCTCTCTCTCTCTCTCAGCTAATTCCCCCTTTAAGAATTCCAAGTTGTCTCACCAGATCTGCTGATGATGGCTTTGAAGTGTGAGGCTGGCTGTCGCTGCAAAGCACAGCTGAGCAGAGAACACAGGTGGTGCACAGCCTGGCTGAGGGCAGCTGCCCCGATCTCATGTCAGGGGCCTGAAGAGGGGGTCCAGGGAAAGCCTACAACCCATGGGGGAAAGGAGCCAAAGAGCTGCCTGAAGGCAGAGCTGGCCAGTGGTGAGGGGCTAACTCTGGCGATGTTTGGAGCCCAGGTACCTGTGGAGTTTGGGGCTTGTGGAGATTGCTGTAGAGAGGATGCAACAGGAAAATCCCAGACTCATTCAGGGCTTGGGGGGAAGGAAAGGAAAAGTCAGCAGCACAGTGATTTCAGCAGATGCAACTCCCACATGGAGACCTGGAGAGTAATGGTGGCTATAAAGTCATGGCCAAGAGGCTATTTCATGAATTTGTGTCCCACATTGAGTGCCAGGTGAAGTGTTAATCTAATTACTCTTCATCAATAAAAAATCGGGAGTCAAATATTGGAGTAAGAATCTGAAAGATTAGAGAACTGGGAGCAGCTGCCGGTTGCTTCCTACCTCGCTCATTCCTCCATTCAAAAGGACCAGGATCCTTTCCCAGGCCTACCTTACTACTTCCTGTCTCCTCTCTCTTTACAGTCCTCCAAAGCTCTATGGTCAGCTAGTGGCTAGCTCCACCCTCTGACTCCAAGCAAGCTTTATTTGTCAGAATACAATTAAAACATCACACAACATGTGTATATTATGTGCATATGAGAATGCAGGTGTCTGCAGAGTCCTGAAGAGGGCATCGGATCCCTTGGAGCTGCTTGTCCCTGATCCCTCTGCAAGAGCAGTGTGCAATTTTAACTACTGAGTGTAATTAGATGTTTCCTGTCTTGACTGCCTGTTCCCAAATACCTGGCAGATACTTCCCAAATTACCACACAGAGGCTTAAATTAATTATAAATGCTCAGCCGATAGATCAGGTTTATTACTAACTAGCACTTACACTTAAATTAACACATAATTCTTATCTATGTTGAGCCACGTGGCTGGGTAACTTTTCTCAGCATGGCATTCTCATCTTGCTTCTCTGCATTTGTTGGCAACTCTCCAATTCTACCCTTCCTCTTCCTAGAATTCTCCTAGTCTGGCTTTCATGATCAATCTCTTCCTGCCCAGCTATGGGCCAATCAGCTTTTTAATTAAACCAATGAAAGTAATAAGTATTCATAGTGTAGAAAAGGATTGTTTAAACATTTTCCCCTTATTGTCTAATTAAAAAGGAAGTTTTAAACCATAATATATTCAAACTATATACAAAAAAGTTATTAAAAATTACAGTTACAATATCCAGTTCATTTGTATTTGACAAAATTAGAGAAAATACTCAATTATCTGTCCTATCTTGGTGATTCTAGTTTCACATATAATTTATCTTTTATCATAACTAAGAAAAATTATAACTATGACTATCTAGTCTCCAACACTGTCAAAGACCTCAGAAGGGTGAAATGTTACCCAATGACAATGGACAGTCACCCAAAATTCCTCTGTAATGTTGGGGCATCCAACTCTGGCCTACAGGCCTAGCATGTCACTTCATATTTCCTGTGAAGCAGGGAATTATGAAGGACTTCCCTACCTTGTCTTGGAAAAGCTCAGCAGTTGCCTTTCTTGCGTCCTGCTGGTCCGGTTTGGACCTTAACTGTCAGCAATTGAGGCCAGGGCAGTTTCTTTGCCCACATGGCTAGCTTTTGCCACAAAGGAAAGAAACTCCACACAGAGTATCTTCAATGCTCATCATCTTTTCTGGAGTGTATTGGTGCTGCCAGGAGCAGTTGTGTCTCACTGACATGAAAAGTGTAAGTTATTAAAACACTTTAAATGGCATATTATGTCGGTCTTTGAAGTGTTTGGAGATTACCTATCTATCTGAAATATATCTTTGTATACCTAGAAAATCTAACTAACATGATTATAAGTTTGACTATTATTGATGACTATTAATCTATATTTCTTAATTATACATTATATTTTAACTAAGCTGCACAAATACAATACCTTAAACAAGAGTAGAAATATTCATACAGTATAACAAAATTAACCTTAAATTTCTATCAATAAACTAAAATCCATACCAGTATAAAATATTTTGAGATTAACAGTTGTATTTTGGATTAAAGTAGATTCAATAATCTACCCTTTTTTTCCTATCATAATAATCTACCCTTTTCCCCATCATTTCTATATCATATCCCCCTTTCTTCTTTTAGAAAGAGATTTGTAACCAATCCCCCTTAAATGAAAGCAAACATTTATAACCAATATTTTGGGAATGTGGGTGAGTTTTCTAGACTACATCCTGCTGATTGGTGGGTGCTGGTAAACTTTGAGGGACCCTGAGAATATCAGGATAATTGTTAAGTTTTGGCTGGAGTATTCTGTGAGGCTGCATCATCTCAGTCAGCGACCTTCAAGCTGTTTTGGATGTTGGATCATCTGGACCATTTTTATTGGTTTCTGGTCCCCTTGTTCTGAAAATACACAAACTTTTAAAGGCAACGCACATATCTGTATTAATACAAATATAAACTGTGCATTGTATACAAGTCAGCCAAAGATGATTTTTTGTTATGTGTCTGAGCAGGTAAAATATACATCATGTGTTTTGTAGTTCTTTTAGGTTTAGTTCTTTATGTCTGTAGTCGGGATTTCAGGGGGGTCTTCCTTGATCAAACCTGGTCATCTTTAACTTTGAATGAATCCACTGCCTTTCATTTCCTGTGGAAATAAAAGCAAAGTCTCTCCCCCAGAGCAGCATACCTTCTGACTTAGATTTTGGAGTCAAGATTTTTTTTAAATGTATAGGTTGTTTTAATTTAGTAGCTTTTACAATCAAATGCCTCTCAGTAGCTATCATTCATCCATTAATAGTAAAAGAAAATCCAAAGATAATACAATAAAATATAGAATCCAGACTCTCTGTGTATTTCCCATCTTTAAGTGTCTTATTATAATTTTTATTACCCTATTCCTTTTTTAAGGACTTTTGGTACCATTTTTCTTTTCCTTCCCAATCCTACACATACTTTTTAGCACTCTGTAAACCATTTAGAGGTTTTTTTTTATGTGAATATGTCTCTACTGCATATTTCTATGTTTTTCAGACCACGTGAGCCTTTAAACTGCTAAGAGGCACGGGTAGGTCCAAAGCAGTAGCTTTGGTGGCTGGCTCTGCCCGACTCCTTATTTCACGGAGTGCCTAGCTTCATGGCAGAGGAGCCAGCTGGAGCTGTTTACCACCCCAACTCTGGAAAATTTGTGAGTCCACGGTGGCACTGAGTTGCACCCTGCCACTCACTGCTCATTAACCCCATTTAAGTGTTTGGTAGCAGGACCTCCTAAAAGAGCCACTCAGTTTTTGCTGCTAGCATTGAGTCAGGAAACTGTCTCTTAGAGGAGCCGTGCCTCTGCTTGCTGCTAGCAAACAGAGCCTACGCAGGAAAAAGTGGTTATCAAGAAGCTGAGCTTGACTCCATTTTTGTGTGTTTAGAATACCTTTTAAAGCTTCTTCAGGCTTCATGTGGAAATTCTTGCAAAAAGTTTGGTAACCGTATGTAATTGGACATTTCCTGTACTGACTGCCTGTTCCCAAATATCCAGCAGCTGTGTCCCAAATTACCACACAGAAGTATAAAATAATTATAAATGCCAGGCCAGTAGCTCAGGCTTATTACTAACTAGTTCTTACACTTAAATTAACACATAATTCTTATCTTTTTAGCCATGGGGCATGGTACCTTTTCTCATTATAGCATTCTCATCTTGCTTCTCTGCATTTGCTGATGACTCTCTGACTCTGCCCTTCCTCTTCCCAGAATTCTCCTAGTCTGGCTCTTGTGCTTAATCTTATCCTGCCCAGCTATCAGCCAATCAGCTTTTTAATTAAACAAATAAGAGCAATACATATTCATAGTGCAGAAAAGAATTGTTCCACAGTAGCTGAGTCCTCTGGCCCCCAGATGATGACCTCTTCTTCCTGTTCCTCTTCTTCCTCCTTCTCTTCTTCTTCTTCTTCTTCTTCTTCTTCTTCTTCTTCTTCCCCTACCCTTTCTCCTCCTCCTCCTCCTCCTCCTCCTCCTCCTTCTCCTCCTCCTCCTCCTTCTCCTCCTTCTTCATGTTAGGGGCTTAGTTCCTTATCTTGTTGCTGTGATGCAATACCTTGGGGGGAAAAGCAACTTAATGAGAAAAAGGGAGGTTGTTTGGGCTCATAGTTCAAGGATACAGTCCATTGTAGTAAGGAAAACAAGACAGTAGGGGTTTGAAGCAGCTGGTCACCTCACATCCACAATCAGGAAACAGAAATACTTATCCTTTTCTCAGTCCAGTACCCCAGACTTTAAGAAAGGTGACACCCATCTTTAGGATGTATCTTCTCATGTAAATCACCCTAATCAACACAATCCCTAACACCAGCCCAGAGGCTAGATAATCCCTCACAGGTCTGCCTGGAGGTTTGTCTCCTAGGTGATTTCAGATCCTGTCAAGGTGACAGCCACTGTGAGCCACCCCAGCAGGTAAGCAAATGGGCTTTGTTGTGGTGTTTTCCTGTATGTGTCAGTCTGCTTTGTTCTCTTCTTTCCTGTGCATGTCCCTACCCACGTTATTTCTTCCCATCACCGTCCATCCTCTCTGATTACTACACTTCTTTTCCTTACTACTTTCCCTATCCTCTCCTGCTTTCCTCTCAAGTTTCATGACTTACAACCTCATGTGTAAATAACACACACACACACACACACACACACACACACACACACACACACACAACTTTAATCTAGGTTCTACCTAAGAAAAAATTGTGTTTTGTAACATGAATTCTAAAATAGTCTTTTAATAAAAAAAAAACCCTGAACCATATATTGGGGTAAATGCTGAAAGGTCAGAGAGACAAAGGAATAAGCCACAGCTCACCTCACCAACTCCACAAATCCTCTGACTGGATGTCTGAGTCCTCACTGAAAGGCTCCGGCCAAGAAAGTCTCCAGCTGAAAGGGACACCTCTGCCAAAAAGCCTTTAGTTATGTCTCCTCCCGCCTTATACACCTTTTCCACCCAGCTATCACTTCCTGGGATTAAAGGTGTGTGCCACCACTGCCTGGCTGGTTTCTCTCCTAGACTGAGTCAATCTCATGTAGTCCAGGGTGGCTTTGAACTCACAGAGATCCAGACAGATCTCTGCCTCCTGAGTGCTAGGATTAAAGGTGTGTGTGCCACCACTGCCCACATCTATGTTTAATCTAGTAGCTTGTTCTGTTCTCTGATCTTCAGGCAAATTTTATTAGGGTACACAACATATCACCACAGTGGGTTTTTTTTCCTTTCTTTGTCTATCTTATTTTGGTTAACATAATAACTTTCATTTCTATGCATTTTCATACAAATATCATGATTTATTTCACTTTTCTTTAGAGCTGCATGAAATTATATTGTGTTTGTGTGACACATTTCTCCATTCACCTGCTAATAGTCACCTAAGCTAGTTAAAGAGTTAGACAGTTTTTCAATGCTGGGGACTGAACTCAGAGCTTCCTTCATGCTAAGCAACCGTTAAACCACTGAGCACACACTTACCTGCTAGAATTCTTTTCCTGGGTTCTCTTTCCTTCACTGCTCACCTCTTAGCAGGTGAGCTCACTCACACCTTGGAGTTCCTTACAAACATCCATAGGTATTTTAGAGATCTTTTAAGCTCTAATAATATAAACACTATTTAACATCATTGTACCCAAACAACATTTCCCAAACTAACGTGGTGAACTGTATAAATCATAAAATCACAGGACCCCAAGCTGAGCTAGGATGTTTCCCTACCTCTGTGACAGCAATATCCATCTGGATGGGCAAGCCAAAGATGGAGGACTCCTCTTTTGTACTTACCTCCCCTTTTATACTACAATACCCACATCTAGCATGTCACCAACACATGCTGACTGGACCTACACACACTTTGAATTACCTAACTCCTTCTTTTCTGCTACCCACAGCTAACACCAAAACCTATCCAGGGCCCTACATTCCCTCTGAACTCTAGCGGTTTGTTAGACATATGGCAGGCAGAATGAATTTGGCCCTGTTAGGCCTCCATCCAACCCAAGCACACTCAGTGGCTCTGTATTAAGAAAGAAAGGACCTTAAATCTTAAGGTGCCCTGTAAGAGATGAAGCCATTGACGTGATCTCGGTAATATTTGTTGCCTTATGGCACAGCATGCTGGCCATTTAATTCCTTGAAAGGTTCTTGGCATTGGACCAATGCCATTTCCTCTGTCTGGGAAGTCCAATAACTCTGCCCCATTGCTCAGCCACCCCTCTCCATTGGCCCCATATTGCTTTGACTCCCATTTCCACACTGAAGTCTTCTGTGTCTCAGTCAACGCAGCCTGCACTTTCCATGCGGCTTCTCACTCATGTGCCTTCTGTGGTTGATGCATGTCTTGCATTAGCTCACACAAAATGTAGCCTCTGAACTACACCAGACACACAGTATGTACTGAGTGCATGCCAGCTGAAGAAATCCATGGTCAGCATTTGCATTTTCTCTGCAACTCCAAATTGGGCAGTTTAAACTTTAAGCAGTATTGTGACATATTCTCTAGCTGTGCCAGGAGTGTGTCAGGAAGAGTGTAATTAAACGCTCGAGTAAGGGAACCTCCATAAAATGTAGTTTGGGGCTGGAGAGAAGGTTCATGATCCCCAGAACCTGCATAAAGATGGAAAGAGAGAAGCAATTCCACAAAGTTGTCCCGACCTCTACACGAACACACATACACAGTGATAAATAGCAAAGAAACTAGAAGTTGCACTTTTATAATCTAGACTTCATCTTCACATGCAAAGCTGAGCAAG
>CABHPQ010169720.1:0-15697 GCA_902168405.1 Peromyscus aztecus
ATATTGAACCTAATGTATGGAATGTAAGAAACATCATTAAACTAGATCACTCCATGGATTATAACCCACAAGGACACTTAAAATGTGAGAAAATGTGTTTGTCTCAGAATTGAGAACATATACTTGGTAATATATCCCCTTATATGAAAAGAAAACAACCAAGAAGGCTAAAATCTGTACTTTTCATAGAGATGCCTTCATAAATCTGTACTGAGACATAATTGACAAATAAATATTGAAAATGGTTAAGTACACAGTGTAAAGTTTTAATATACATATGCTGCAAAATGTCCCAATCTAACTAACTAACGTACCTTGTATGTTTAATTTTTTATGTGATGAGACAACTTAAGTTCTATTCTTGGCAAATTTCAAATGCAGTGCAATGTTATTAACCAGAGTCATCAGGTTGTGCATGAAGTTTCCGGAGTTTATGCACCACACATATCTAAATCTTTATACCCCTTGGCCAACATGTCTTCACCTTTGCTACCCCTGTCACCTGGATATCACCATTGTACTTCCTGTTTCTATGGCTACAACATTTTTTTCCCCCACATACAAGGGAGAGCAGACAGTGTTTGTTTGGCTTGCTTAACATAGTTCAATGTTCAGGCTCATTCTTGATGTTGTAAGTGATAGCCTTTCCTTCCTTTGGAAGGCATCTGGGCTCATCACCATACCACTAATGCACCATGAAGTTCCCTCTTTGAAAAGGCCAAATTACATTCCAGTGTGTGTGTGTACATGCAAGAGCATGCATGGGTGTGGGTATGCATGTATTTCTATCTCACATTTCTTTATATCTCTGTCAATAGACATATTTAATATATAAGCCACTGTGCTTGATGCTACAATGAGCAATGGGCTGAAGATAACTCTTGGAGATACTGGTTTCATTTGTTCGAATGTATCTCAAGAAATAAGAGTCAAAAGGATTAGAAGTTGAAGAACATCATTGGTTACATAGAGAGTCTAGCTTGGAGTACATGAGACTCTGTCTCAAAAAGAAAAATGGAGCATTGCAGAATGATATGGTAGTTTTCCTTCTCATTTTTGAGATATTTCCATACAATTTACCATAATGGTTCTACAGATACATTCTCACCAACTTTGGACAAAGTTCCTTTTGCCCTGTCCTTACCAATAACTATTGTCTTTTGTGTTTTGGATAATATTCATTTTGTCAGGTATGAATTGATTTCCCATTGTAGTTTGGATGTGTGTTTGCCTAATAACTAGTGCCACAGAGTGATACATATATATATATATATATATATATATATATATATGTGTGTGTGTGTATATTCATATATTTGTGTGTATGTTCATAAATATGTATATTAAAGGTAAAATGGTATATATATGTATACACCTTTAATACACATTTTGTTAGATATAAATCCCATTATATGTATATTATAGTGTTTGTATTAAGCACTAAAACTATAAACTCCTCTGTATATTTAAATTATGCTTACGTATTCTATTTGGTATACCATAAATATATTCATTTCACATTTCATATTTATTTTATTTGTACTTCTGACGTATTCATTTAATAGATATCTCCTGAGTACCAAGTACTGTGTAGGCATGGTAAAATATTAATATGCCAACTGCAAGGAGTCAGGTAAGGTCCCTATTTTCATGTGCCATGAAGAGAAAATAGTCAATGAATTACAATAAATAACAGTAAGCAGTTTGTGAAAACGAAATAGGATAATCAATTAATGTATTCCCGGGAAGAGGAGTGCGGTAGTCTATTTCAAAGCTGATTGGGGAACCTGTTAGAGATGAGAGTTGAGCTAAGACTTATTGATTGCATTAGCAAGTGACAGGAAGCAGTGGGCCAGAACCTTTTCAGGCTGAAGGAACAGAACAGGTGTTTCGAGATAGAAAGGAAACTGGCACATTTGATCAGAAACTACAACAGCAACTGAAGACGAAATGTCTGAGGTTGGAGAGTAAAGAGGATGGGATATGAAGTGACGTGAGCCCAGAAGGAGAAAGGGTAGAGAAAATAGCCTGTGAGCTATGATAAGGAGCCTTTATTTCATTGCGTGATCAATAGGAAGCATTAGGGACTAAGTGGAATCATAATGTGTTTTGCTGTACATTAAAACATTTTTGTTCTGATGGTTACGTGTCCTGAAAGAGGCTGGGATGGAGGTGGGAAGAGCAGCGAGGAGGTTACTGTAGGACAGAATGGATGGAGCTTGGCAAGGATGAGGGCTGGGATGAGAGAGAGGGATGGCAGTTTGGGGGATACGTTTTGAAGACAGATGACAGAACTCGATGATGGATTACTTTTGGAGTGGAGAGATAATGAATCAAATACAGGTTTGAGTTGATCAATGAAGGAAATGGTGGCATTAATTTCTCAGATTAGATAAGAATCACCACTGGCAGAAGGGATGAAAAGACTCACATTTTGAGTATGATTGCTTTGAGAAAAGCCTACGGCACATTACAACAGAGTTCCTCATAGAAATAAAAAAACAAGATCAAGGGCACAGATGATGTAAAAATGTTGGTCTATGTCACTTTTGAAAATGTGAGAAACTAATGACACTCAGATTAGAGCGACTTAGAATTTTTCTCTCTCTCAAGTTGATTCTAGAACAAACATGTCTTGTCTCTTAATTCTTGTCTTTAACCAGAGACATCACCCACTGTAGTTCACTTTGAAGCACCATCCTGTAATTATAGAGCAGGATGTATTAAAACACATTTTAAAGATGTATTTTTAGAAACATAATGTAGAAGTACAAAATCACAGAGCAAGTTTCTTCTTTGGAATTGGAGTTTGTGAGTACAGACCAATATCAAGATAGATATGTAATGATGAACAAAAATTAAAATGAATCCTATCCTGGAAAACATTCAGAAGAGTATGGCATGCACAAAATAAGTTATTTCTAAAACATTTTAATTTGTGATCTAGACAGAACATATCATATCATTTGGAGTTCTTGTGTGTTTATCATGTTTTGTTGGCATATAACTAGCTTTAGACTTACCTAGGAATAATAACCACAAGGCTCAGTAACTTGGTCTTGTTTATAATACCAAGAGTATGAAGTATTCCAGCTTATGCAATTGGGACTTTTATTTATACAGAGCTATAAATGTACAGAAAGCTTTATAATAGATTGAATCATGCCAAAACCAAAAAGGAAGCCAAGTATAATTTGGATTCCATGGGAAGCAAACCCTGGAACTAGATTTGTGTGAAGCCTGTTTATTGGGAGTGAGCTTAGGAATGACATTTTTAATGGGAAGAGGGAACTCAGACTGTACATGTGGAGAAAATAAACTGTAGTATGGTTGCAATAGAGCCTTCAGCCAGTCCCCTTGGTGCCCTCCAATGGGGATGACTCTTCTGAGACATTTTGAACTGAGGCAAGGAGCTCATGTGTGACTTTATTTTTTTAAACCCCGCAGTGACTGGTAATTTAATATGGATGTAACCTTGGGCAAACTGGCTTCTTGCAACTGAGGGCAGTCCTTGGGGAAAGGACTCTGCTGTGGGCTGCCATCAGCCAACACACCCAGCAGTTCCATTTCTTTTACGTATTAAATTCAGGGCTTTGCTAAAGTGGTATCTGTAGGGCAAGCTGCAGATCTGCTCACAGTCCTCGGTCTCAGAGAAGCAACTGGCATTCTTTACCTCCATCCATTCTACACTCCCCGACGGAAGGCCTACCTCACTTGGTCTAGGTGTTTATCTGATAGGAGACTTTCCCCTCAAATCTTTATTCCAAGGGTCTCCATGCTCATCTCAGGTACCATTGCCTTTTTTTTTTTATTGCCTTGGCTTTTAAAGAAAAGGGTTTCTTAAGAAAATGACTCCATTCTTTATTAGATAGCTACTTGGCTCAGAAAACCCATAGGGACTGGGCAATAGCTTAAAGTGAAGAGAGATACCTGTTGTTTGTGCTCGCTGTGTCTTCATTCAGTTCCAGGCAAGAAGAATGTCCTTTAGCAACAGAAACCAACACTGAGCTTCTGGTATGGCACTCTCCCTTGAGGAGAAGAAACATTCATTGGTACAACTCTATTGTGTTGAACCTCTTCTATCAACTCTATTGTGCTGCCTCTGTGGAAGAGGTGTGCAGAGCTTGGCTTGTCAGAATGCAGTGCTTTATCTCTGCAGTGGATGAGGCCACGGGGAGGCTGTATTTATTTTAGTCTTGTGGCTGCCACAGTGTTAATTTAGGAGCATGTTAACTAGCTGAGCATTAGTGATCGGGGAACTGATGATGGTCTTGCTATCATAGTTTCCATTCCTACTAATGTGGCTGTGCTCATACCAATATTGCTCCAGCATTGAGAATGGTTGATGACACAGGCTTACATAACATCTCTGCCCAAGACAGTCAGTCTACTGTGCTAATTAGTGTCTCTTTCAGAATGTACTGACAGATGATATGAAGGTCTTCAGACATCATACCTAGTTCTGGGTCTACCCCACCCCTCCAATTGTTCCTTATCTTTTTTTTTTATTTCTAGGCTCCAGACTAATCAGCCAAGCCATTTGCCACTGCCAGGTAATGTACTGCCCTGGGCATTTTCCTTTTCTATAGAGACTAGATGACTGGCCCCACTACCTGATATCTACTGGGAGAATTTCTTTATTGGTGTTGTTTGGGCTTATTAAAAAACTGGTGGAGGTGGGGGGTATGGCTAGGGCTTGCAGTTATCTGCCAAATTGGACATTGTGTAGGTAGATGCTGAGATTTGGAAGGTGGTTATGAAGGGGCAGAATGTTCTCACACCCTGTCCACTTGAAACCTGATCCCAACTCCCTTTATTCTCACACTTGGTGAAAGGCACCAGGCAGAGCATCACCAGGCATGTAGTCCCCCGGAGGAAACGCTGTCATCATCTTTGGCTCGTCCCTGTGGTTGACTCCGCATTAACTTTAATCACCACATCTTATACCTAGGC
This sequence comes from Peromyscus aztecus, assembly GCA_902168405.1. Lineage (NCBI taxonomy): Eukaryota > Metazoa > Chordata > Mammalia > Rodentia > Cricetidae > Peromyscus > Peromyscus aztecus. Next base: position 4,954 of record CABHPQ010169720.1, read on the forward strand.
GCTCTGCAGTTTTCTTACATTCACCCACGCTTCCCCCTATCGGTCGTCTAGGTTCAGACTCCAGTCACTTTTCCACTGAGTTGTAGAATCAGGTTCCTTCTTTTCAAGCCGTACTACTTTCTTGGGCTTTTGTGTATTCTGAAGTATACATTAGCCAGAATGATCTTTCTAGAAGGCAATCTGATGATGTGAGGCCCCTCCTTAAAAAAATCCATGCATGGCAATTTACTGTTTTCCTATTAAAACCCAATCCCTTGAACTGGAATGCAAGGCTTTTCCTGGCCCCCTCCCTACTCTCCTTCCTGACTCCTCTGGCACTAGTCATGTTGTATTAGAGTTCCTTAAAGGAATAGAACCAAAAGAATGAGTGTGTGTGTGTGTGTGTGTGTGTGTGTGTGTGTGTGTGTGTGTGTGTGTGTGATGTATTAGAGTGGCTTATGGGGCTTTCGTCCAACAATGGCTGTCTCTTGACAGAAAGACCTAGAATCCAGTAGTTGTTCAGTCTACAAGGCTGGATGTCTCAGCAGTCCTAATCTGGTGCTGGAGTCCAGGAAGACTCCTGGAGAGCTGTTAATCTTTGGTCTGTGTTAGAATCTGGCTGCAGGGGAAACACTCTTGCCAGTGAGACAAGGGCATGCACCCAAAAAAGCAAAGTCTTCTATCTTCCATGGTCTTTGATGTAGGCTGCCCCTAGGAGATGCAAACCAGACTTAGGGTGTGTCCTCCCACATTGCATAATCCAATTATGAAAATTCTCCAATGGCTTGCACAGAAATTTGGGTTTTAGTTGACTCCAGATATAGTCAAGTTGACAACCAAGATTAGCCGTCGCACGTGCCATGGTGTCTTTGGGTTTAGTCTTATCAACTTATGTTTTTATTCACAGTCATTGTTTTCTGACATTTGGGGCTTTGCTCTGATCATTGCCTCTTCTCAACTCTTCTGTGAAGGCATAGTCATGCACACTCTTGTCTTATCCCTGAATCTGTGACTATGCTTTCTTCAATAGCAAAGAGACCCCTGGTTTCTGTCTGTATTCTCCTGTTGCCTGAATGTGGTGACCTGGAGAGTCTACGATTGTCCACAGAGTCACTGTAACCACAGAGGTCCTTATGGGATGGAGGACTTGAGTCAGTGAAGGAGATACTACAGTGGACGCAGTAGTCCAAATGATGTCATTGTCAGAAGAGAACCATGGGCTAATATTGCAGCTTTTATAAGCAAATATTTGACTTTCTCTTACAGCTTTTTATAAAGAAGGCAGCTTTACCTACACCTTTATCTCTGTAAAACCATTTCAGCCTTCTCATTTGGGTTACTATAAGATTGTTGTTGTTGTTGTTGTTGGTTTTGTGTCTGTGTGTTCAATGTGCATGTGCACTTGTGTGCATGTGGGGGTGTGTACATGTGCATATGGAGGGCAGAGGTTGGTTGTTGGTTATCCTAAATTGCACCACTCCTTAGTTGTTGAGACAGGGTCTCTCACAAATTCAGCTAGGCTGGTTGGCCAATGAGCTTCAAAGATCTACCCATCTCTACCTGCCCAATGCTGCAATTGCAGACATGCTCTGTGCATGTAGCTTTTTACGTGGGTGCTAGGGACCTGAACTCAGATCCTTGTGCTGGTGTGGCAGGCCCTTTGTGGACTGAGTCATCTCCCTGGCTCTACGTTTTGTTGTTTATGCCGCTAAATTTATGGTCGTTTTAGACAGCTGTGTTAGGAGGCTAATGCGCCCCACCCTTCAGCTAAATTCTATGAATGCTTTCAGAATTAGCTGAAAATCTGACTCGGGAGACAATCCTTCACGTTCCACTGATGATACAGTACCAAGCATTCTTCACAGTGGCCTCCGCTTAGTCTCTCTTATGTATATATACCCTCTTCCTCCTCTTGCTTGAGAGTCCTCAGAGTGCACAAAGAAAATGCTGGCACTCACGCCTTGACGTTTCTTCTCCGCCATATTCCTGCTGCCTGGGTGTGGACAGCCCTGTTTGGTGCTTTGAGGACTTATGCTTGTTTAGGGACTGTGCAAAGAGGGAGGGTAGGAGTTCCTGCATGTCAGCTCAAGTATGGAAAGAGACAGAAGGACAGAAAGTTCGGGGGAGTACAAAGATGGCATCTAGTAGAGTCCCTCATTCCTCCACTGCAGGAAGAGGACAGCAGCAGTTCACCTGCACCGGGCTGCAGGTCTGGGGTTCCCGGGGTGACTTTGGCTTTGCCTGAAGCTGTCGACAGTCCACTGGGGTCCCCACCCTGCCCCCAGCTTTCCCCCTGCACCTTTCTCCTCTGTTCTTTTACCTGTTCTATTTTTATAGCCTGAAATTGATCGCTGACTCCCCTCAGGCCCTTCCTTTTGATTCTCTAGAGGCTGTTTTAGAAATTAAAAACAAATATCCAAAAAATCGACTTTTCCTCAAGGCTATGTGCTTGCCTCCGGCTAACTGGGGGGGAAAGTCACAAGAAACTCAGAAAGGAAAAATAAAAATGTTGGAAATAAACAGTCTTGCTGCATTCCTGTATTGTGATAAATATTTGCTAAGTGAATGAGTAATGAGTGGAAATGGAAGAGAATAACCATACTGCGGTAGATGAAATGTTTCTCCACTCTAAGGTTTATTGTTTGTTTGTTTGTTTGTTTTTGTAGCAGTGACAGGAAGGTGACATCTATACTACTGTCTGACAACTGGCATTTTAGAAAATGTCCACGGCTGTACATTTTGGCTAGAAACAGAAGCACTTGGGGGAACCTTCTAGAAGGTTCTAGTGAAGATGGCCCAGAGTTGTAGGCAATCAAATAAGAAAATTCGCAGTCCGGATTTGCTAATCCAGCCCTCTGTTTGAACACAGTGGGGAAGAGGGTGGCTTTACTTCCGCCTCTGCATTCCTCAGCACCGTGAGACCTTTCTCTCGCTCCTCTCCCCACTGTGTCCATTTTTCCTGCCGGTGCCCTCTTGAGTTCTTCTACTCAGGCCCAAGGATGACACAGATATGTCCCATTCTCTGCCAAGAAGCCTGACTGGGATGTCTTGTGCAGTCCTTTTACTCCCCAGGTCTTTCATTCTCCACACTGCTAACATGCAAGTAGGAACTGTGGCTGGCTGATGCTGAGATAGCTCAGGTTAGCCAATGGCCACGGTAACACGGCAGTACCGATTGAGAAGACGACATTGAACGTTGCTCGTGGTCCCTCACTGAGATCGTCTTATCCATTCGGCTCATTTGGAATCTCGCTTCTCATTGGTCACTTGATGAAATGACAACGCACGGACATCCGGCCTGCACTAACACTGGCTTGTCCAGGAGCCACGCCTTATGTCTATAAGGTCTGGTGGGACTTCCGGTTGGTTCCACCTGCCTCTGTGTTCTGACCCCATTCTTTCTGTAATACAAGGGCCTTTTCCTGCAGCTGTGGAATGATGACCTGTCAAGATTTCATTGTATGCTTAATGGGGGGTCCTCAGCATCACAGTCCACCTCTGGGAAAGTAGCAGGGAGATTCAAGCCTTCAGAGTTATTTGTCTCATGTGTTGGTGGTAGAAAAAAAAATCTGCATTTATTGCCAGGCTTCTGCAGGCGCTTTTAATGGGTGAAAGCTGACATTTTCAAGGAATTTGTAAAGAGAGAATGAAAAGCCATGAAGTCCTCACGGGCAGGGGCTTTCCTTTCCTTTCTATTAGGAAGGATGTTGACACTGTGAGGATTGCCTAACTTTGTCCCCACAGTGAATTTCTCTTATTTTCTTTAAAGATGGTAGGATTAGATAGAGAGTGACCCCCTTCATTTCCCCTGTCTCTCTTCTCACACTGGCTAGAGTTTTAAAGGCAAGCTCAGGTGTTTCTCGAAGTGATGGATCTCCGGTGGGGAAAAGTCATAGCTTTATTGATTACGATCTTGGTATAACATCCATAATTGGAATGTTCCTGTAATTTGGTGCCGGGTTGCCTCACCACTTTCTCTAGGGGCCATATATCAAATGCTATTTTTCATGCTCCTGTTTTCAGATAAGGGGCTGAGAAACCGCAAAGTTGACTTGATATTAGATTTCCGGAGATGAAAGCACCACTACAGATTACTCCATGTCCTCAAATGCACTGGCCGTCCATACCAATAATTTAAAAGGAATGTATGACTCAGGAAAAGTATCCTTAGGGTTAGGTATGGGGCTTATGTTTTCATCCTCTGCCTTCAGCGTATATTTTTACCCATTGCAAACAATTTTCAATCAATAGTTAAAATCAGTAAACAGAATTATAGGGGGAAAACATCCTTCAGCTCTCATTTAATAGATTGCCTCTCAAAGTCATTCCCTGACACAGTAAGTTGTTGAGGGAATAGTTGCTTATAAATAGGATGGAGTGGAGTTGATTAAAAAGCAAAACAACACAAAACACAGCATCCTGTTGTGAGATTCAAAATAAAACAAAATGGCTATTAGAAACCTTTTGCCGATTTCTGTCAAAGCAACTTTATCTGCATAGCAAGAACGAGGAGGAATAGCAGGGCTTCTAGTCAATCCAACTTGAGGCTTTCTGGGGATCCATAATTTTTTCTTTTTTATCCTCAAACTTCCGTCTCTTTTGTTTTCATAGCTCGTTTCTCTTCCAGCAGAGACTCTGAGGCACCTATTAGTCAGTCTGGAGCCTCCAGGTACCCAAGTTGCTGCAGGAGGAGAAATGGGATGTCTTTCGGCCTTTCTTTCTTGTGGATTGGTTGCCTGTTTACCAAGGTGAAAGGATGGGTGCCCTGGAGATCATTTGCCTTTATATGTTTTAAACTAGAGCACTAGAGCCGCAGAAGTTGCACGCCTTGGTTCTCTTCCAAGAGCTCTTTCTCTCAGCAAGGCATAGAGGAGCAAGCTGAGACCTACAGATTGCCAGCAGACTCTTCCAACAAAATTGCCCTGTCTCAGTCAGTTAAACGGGGTGGGAAAGGATGGCCTCTGCCAGTTTTCTCCCATTTCTTCCGCCATGTGCTGGGATACCCGGAGCATTCCGCAAGCTTTAGCGTCAAGATGAAATACTCCAGATTTCTAAGTCAAATAATACATGAACCCCAGACCATATGCACGAAGAATTCGCATGCTTTCTGACCTTTGTATTTTACATATAACCTTCCCGTCAAAGACTAGTTTCCCAGGGATTCATATAGAATGAAAAATGGAGAAGAAAACAGAACAAAAGTTTTATTGTATGCTAAGCACTATTTCCATTTAATGCAAAAAGCGTAGCAACTAAAATTTCTGCTCTCCAGCAGCTTCTAACAGGTTCATTCCCATATGACTGCCATCTAAAAGATAATGGCTTAAAATGTTGGTTTTGAAATAAACTGTAATAGGAGGTTCGGTAACAGACGAAAAATTATAATAACGCAAAGGCTGGTTCGAAATATTCAAAGCCAGGTCCTTGCTCCCAAATTACTTTACTTAAGAAATAAACTTGAAAAGAAAAGCAAAAAAGGAAGAAGTTGAATTTATAAGCTTCGTATTGACCTTTCCCCACCTTCCCCCTTAAAATGAGGGTGCAGCTGCAGGCGTGGCCACACCCTTTTGCTGAGGTGTTTATGCAGTTATTGACTTCGCAGGCCCTCTCCCAAGGCAGTGATGCAATCCCCCAGTGAACAGATTCAATGACCTTCTCCAGTCTCCAATCGGAGCCCTGGAAATAATGGAGCTGTAGGAAAAGGCACAATAAATTCCCACTGAGAATCCACAGATCTTTCTTTTGCCTTTTGTAGTCCCATGCAATCATGGTTTTGATGTCTCCAGAATAACAGGCTCCACAAACTCTCAATATGAAACTTGAGCTCCATTGATCAAGTTGTTTTTGAACAATTTAAAACTGTGAACTATTTACCACTTTACTTATTCTCAAAGAGGGGTTTTGCCTCATGGAGATAAGGGTTCCTTGAAGTTTCTGTTATAAGACCCAGAAAGTCACTCACCAGTGTTCTCCGTTCTTCGATACCTTATGTTTCTAAGGCCTCTATGCCACTGATCATCTGCTGTCACCGCCCTTCCACTTCTTCTTCGTTTTAGATTGTTTACTCTCTCCCCCTTCTCTTTCATTTAGAAGCAAGAAAAATGAACAACAACAGCAAATCATTCCTTGATTCATACTCCACCCCTACCCATACACACATTTACCGGCTGGCTTTCTCCTTCACTAGTTTCTTTTCTCCAAAATTGTTACCAGACTCAAGAAAAATTCACAGTTTAACAGTGATCAGTGATTTTGGTAAGCATGGCAACTTATAATTAATGCATCATGTATGAAAACATCAGCATGAATTTCACTAAGCTATACAATTAATACGTATTATTATTATTTATTGTTGTTAAAACATGGCCATCTCTGATCCACACAGTCAGCTGAGCCTTAAAGCTGCATTTTATGACTTCATTTCCACGTGGTGCTATATGGAATGAAAGTCTCAGTTGGAAACTTTCTTCTTATACAAACATTAGAAAATGGAGACACAACTCATAAAACCAGCCCTGTCAAATCTGTTGACTCCCCAATCACTATCCTTTGCCACTGACTTGAAAAATTGCTATAAAGAGCCCCTGATGATTCATTGACCTTGTAGTTGATCAAGAAGAACAGCCCAACCTGGGGTGGGCATGGCTAGATTTCTCGACTTCTTCACTGTCTTTCAGGCTGGAATTATAGCCTCTATACAATCTCTTCTGTTCTCAAGTATCATGAACCCTGCTCACCACACAAAAGGAAAAGTATTTCTAATATTCGTTATACTAATTAACCAACTATCTAGGGGTGGATTGAAAATATTTAAAGTCCTTGCCTTAGTGCCACTGAAGTTTGGATTCCTAATTAGGTTCCTCTGCGTGCTAACGAATTTCCCACTGGGATTTGGTTAGAGTTGACTTACATGCATATATAAATCATACTACATATTCTGGAGAATTTCAAAGCATGCTACTCCCCAGCATGTTAGCAGCCATCTTTTTCTGCTTCTATTCCTTCAGTACCAGCTAGATACCCTCTCAGATATCTTTTCCTCTCCATCATGATAATCAATAGATTCTAAGGGTGTTGACAACCTCCTTGTTAAAAAAAAGTTCAGTGGATATATTTCACTTTTGATTTTACTTAGCACTGTTGGAGTGCCCCCCCCCCCCCCCGCAAGTGCTTTCTGAGGTAGAATCTTAGGTATCCCAGACTGACATTAAACTCATTGTATAGCCAAAGATAGCCATGAACTTTTGATCCCCTTGCCTAGGGCAGGTGTGATGGTGTGCTCAATCCTGAACAGCATGGTCCTAGAAATCTGACTGGGCAAGAGGGAATGAGGGAGGGACAGATGCCCAGAAACACATACAGAAAAACTGGGGTCCAGTGGGTTGTGTGCTCTCTGATGCAGGTGCAGCAGAAACAGCAGCCTGGAAACTCAAATGTGTTTATTTGATACATGTGAATTGAGGGGACGGGTTGAATAAAGAAGTGAGTTTATGGTACACAGTTGAACAAGGAAGAAAGATTGGCTAATCTTGTTAGGAGGTTTCTAAAAGGGAGCAGTTTCAGGCTGCAGTCATCCTGGAAGAGGAAGTTGTGGGTGATAGTTTCTGAACACGCTGGTCAAATTGTTTTTAAACACTTGTACCTGGACCAGAGAAAGGCTCTGCCGTTCCCTGAGCCTGATGGAGGGAAGGCTTTGCTGTTTCCATGGATCTGAGGCATTGTTGTCCTTGACATGTCTGTACTCAAGTAAACAACACACATTCACTCAGGGCCTCCTCTTCCACTCCCCACAATGGTACTTACCTTTAATCTCAGCCCTTGGGAGGTATAAGCAGAAAGATCTAAATACTATATTCTATGCTTTTCTTCTCACTCACTAAGCCACCTTGGCCTCCAGGGCTAGAGAATTAGCAAGATGAATTATTTCTTCACCTGCTTCACTTTTAAAATTGTTATTTATTGCTCCCACTAGGAGAGGGAAAGAGAAGGCAAGAAGCAGCTTTAGAGCACACTAAAATCCAAAGCTCTGTGGGTGCAGAGCCACTACCAGTGGGTTCAGAAGCACTTCCAGAGGTGGGATGAAAACTGCCAGAGTCCAGAGCAGGGGCTGTGTGTCAGAAACAGGAAATAAGCATCATCTTAAATACTGCTGTGAATCCGAGTAGGATGAGGTCAGAGAAGAGAAGTATTTACAGAAACAATGATACGGAGCTTGGGGGTAGTTGTGACAATGTATCAATTCAGTGGTGGGAACAGAAAAGAAATGAGGCAACGAGAGAAGTGAGTGGGCGATAAGGCACTGAGAATTTCTTTTGAGAGTATTTCCTGTGAATTGGAACTGAGAAATAAAGTGACATTTGAAGGAAGATATGGGATCGGTCTCAATTAAGGCTCCATAACAGAATACCATAGATTAGGTGGTTCAGACAGCAGACTTTATTTTCTCACAGTTTTAAGATTAGTATGTCAGTAGATCTGGTGCCTGGGAAGGGCATGCCTCCTGGTTGTAGATAGCTGGTCCCTCATTGTATACTCACACACAGTTGAAAGATCATTATTTCTTTCCATTCTTATAAGGATGTTATTCCATCATGATGGTACCACTTTCATGAACTAATTGCCTCCTGAGCACCCAGCTCCTAATGCCATTCCGCTGGGACTCAGGGTTTGGGGTTACACAGATATGCAGCTCATAACAGGATCAATGGTGAATTTCATTAACATAAGCAAAACTGAATCATGCTTATGTACTGATGGGAAAATTCAATAAACCAAAAGCAACTGATGCACAGTAGCAGGGTATTTGTCTTTATAAACTAGTAGAGGGCCTGGACCTTGCTACTAATAGTCAACTACTCAAATACAGCAGGAAGGGGCAGAGAAATATGGTTAGCTTAGTAATTTTAAGGGTGAAACAAATAGGAATCTAATAATTTTTAAAACTTGGTAGTTTTCAGGTCTCTAGCATTTTGCCTTCTCTTAGTGCTGAGCGCACATGACAAGGGGAGCTTGGCACATTACTAGAGGTGCCCCTTAGGAAATTCTCTTCCTGTACGGCAAGGAAAAAGTGTTTTCTCTCTCCCTCCCCCCTGCCCTCCCTCTCCACACCGCCTCCCCCTCCCCATGAAGGGCATGAGACAACACACTCTCACCTTACTCGCTTAAGATAATGTATGTTTGCTTTAAGGTTTCTACATTTTTTTTTTTTGCCATATGATTTTAAAGATACCCATTTCAATGGAAGACAGCGATTTAGAGACAATAGTAATGAATATCTATTGTTTTTAATAAATTCTTAACTTGAAAGTTAAGGTGGAAACCTCATGCTACCTGAGAATTGTCTGGTAACTTTCTGTTCACATAACCAGTGTGGCTGCTAAACTCCCAGCTTTAAAGAAAGTGGTGTCCTGCCTCACTGTGAAGCCTTCAAACAGAAAAGTGAAGTGCTGTGCCCCGGAAGTCTGTGAATGGGTCATTTGTTACAAATTCACCACTGTCCCCTGGATATGATGCTCTCTAAGGAATGCTGATTTTTCTTTCTTTCTTTCTTTTCTTTTCTTTTTTGGAGAAACTGAAAATATCCTGTGCCAATGACAGCTGTGGTGGTTAAACAGAATCTCGGGGAGTGTCTTGCTCCAAATGTCAGGCTGTTCATTTTCTCTTTAAATAGAAATAATGAACTCTTACTCGAATTTTCCAGATACTCGAGGTTCCCATTGCCCCTTGGGAACATTGACCCAGTGTTTGGCTATCATGCATAGGCTTGCACTGAAGTATACTCCCTCATAGGTAACTAGATATTCACGTTGCTGTTGCTTTTCCTTAGAAACGCCGGCCTTCTGATCATAATTACAGGCTTCTAGCAAAGGAAAGGGTCGTGAAGAAGAAGAAGAAGAAAAAACCCAACCCAGAGCTTTGTCAACATTACTAAGAACCATGCCAAATATATGCATAAGTCCAGGTATGGGAAACTCTGGGTTTAGCATCTTTAAGATGATATTTGAAGAGTGTCTCCAAGAATAACTTTTTTTTTTTTTTTTTGTAAGGGATTTAAAAATGCTGTTTGTTTTTAAAGGAAGTTTTAGCCAGTCTGGCTGTGCAGATAACCTTCCTTCCCTAAATCACTGCCTTGCTGTTTTGTTAAATCCACAACCCAACAGACTGAAACAAAAGTTGAGAAGTAATTCTCATCCATTTTAATGGGGTGTTAATGACGCCAGGGGCTGATGGTGACCATTTAAATGTGAGCACTATTAATCAAATAGGGAAAACAGGAGCACCAGGCTTGAGCAGCTGAAGCATAATTGCAAGGGATAGTTGGGTCCCGTGTTGTATTTGAATGAAGACTTGTTTGAGGGGGGAAAAAGAGCTGCCTCAAGCCTGCCTGGCAGATTTAAAGCCAACCGTGGAGCTACTGCCTTCTGACCTTCTCCTGAGACTGTAGGAGCTGCTTCTCTGAGGAGCTGGCAGTTGGTCAGTTCTGCACTTGGGGAATAACTTTGACCAGTTTCTGGTAGGCAGTTGCTTACCCAAACTGTATGTCCTTAAGAGGACTTTGAACGGACCCTTTGATTTGGAACTTCTCTCTCTCTCTCTTTCCTCCCTCTCCCAGACTCTGTCTCTCTGTCTCTCTCTTTCAACACATCTTTCTCTCTTTCCCCTCTGTTGTCCCTCTTTCATTCACTCCTCCTCCTCCTCCTCCTCTTCCTCCTCCTCCTCCTCCTCCTCCTCCTCCTCCTTCTTCTTCTCTCTCTCTCTCTCTCTC
>CABHPQ010169720.1:15797-50326 GCA_902168405.1 Peromyscus aztecus
GTGTGTGTGTGTGTGTGTGTGTGTGTGTGTGTGTGGCATGCATGTGTTGCCCTTTCTTTTTCTTCTCCCCGAAAGTACTTTAAGGATCCTTAATTCAAGGTCTAAAGTGATTAGCTGTTTTCTACAACCTGTCTGCTCTGATTCTCCTTTCGGCCTGCTGGTCGCGCTTTCAAACTGTTTCTTTTAGCATCTGGGGGAAGGGGGAGTTGGTAGGAGATTCGTGGCTCTCTTTGGACCAAGTTGGCAGTATTTCCAGAAACCTAAGTGAAAGACCTAAGGGATGATAGCGTGCTTCCCTTGTCGTTGCTCTGCTGGGTAGGTTAACAGGAAGGGTAGAAACACCCACCGCACTGCAGAGAAGCAGGGGCCGAGCCTTCCATGACTGCATTACCAGTAGAAACACAAGCAGCGCTGGCTGGCTGGGCTTCCAGAGATGACTGCACAGTTCAGCACATACGGCCAGCTGTCTCGTCCACACATTGCCTGCAGTGTGAGATTAGCCATCAAGGGGCGGTTCGTTTCTGTGGCTTAAGACTATGCCAAAGTGCGTGATCTGTCTTTGGGGTACAGAGATATGAGAGGCAAGGGGCTCTCCCTAGTGTAGTGTCTGCCTGGGAGGTTAGGCTTTTCCAACAATAACTGCCGGTGAGGACAATGACCCCGCCTGGCCCGGTCTGACCCGGCTTCATTTCCAGAATGCAGGTTTGGAGCCTGTTTCTCCCAACGGCAGGACATGTTGATTTTTACTTTTTGACGGGAGGAGCCAAGCCACATCTGCCTTCACCGCTTCTTAAATTCACCCCTTGCATGTTGCCTGGGGCAGAAGGCACTTGGAAAGTTCACAAAGGAAATAAAATACTTCAGCGGCTTCTGAATTTAAATAAAATACTTGTCTAAGGGTTCGGTCTTTTCCTTCCTCCACTTTCCCAGTGGGGAGAGCCAAAAAAGCTGTGGATTTTAATAAGGCTAACATTCTGGGTTTGGAAAAGGTCAAGTGACCACAGATGCCTGATAAAGTATTTACCTTCTTTCAGCATAGTATTTGAATTTTAAAATATGATATTTAAAGCAATTATTCTAAGTTACCTAACATCAAATGAGTAGGTTTTAAGGCCTCCAATGCCCAACACTATCCAATAGTTGTTGATGTTGTCACTGAGGCCTAAGGCAAGGTCTGCAATGTAGTGGAGATACCGTCAGTCCCTTCTCCAGTGCTGTCTGGTAGGGAGATAGGAAAGAAAGTCCCTCTGAACTGGATCAGATAACATCACTGTAGACATAAATACAGCCTGAACGGTGCTATTTATCTTCAGTTGTCCATTGTGAAAATTTGAAAAGGCTTCTACATATACATGTGCACAGGCACCGCACACACACACACACACACACACACACACACACTTTGGTTTACTAGTGAGTCTTTCCTTTGTCATTAGGATCTAACTCAGATTTAATATTCTTTTTCCTCTGGGTTAATTGAAAAACAAATTCCTCCAAGGCTGTTCATATTGTGAAGTCAGCTGTTCAGGAGGGAAGAATTGGAGAATTGACCAATTTCAGTTTTCCACCCGAAGCTTCAGAGTCAAGTATTACTTGGCCTTGATTCGGCCTCTGTGAGAGCGTCTCACTGTGTGGTCTTGGCTACATGTCATGTTTTTGTCTCAGTTTCCCTAACCGTATAAAGGGGGTAATTACACTAGTTTATTCAGTAGATTGTAGCTTGAATGAGAAATAAATGATTACAAAGTACTTAAACCTATAAGAGAATCCAGGAATTTTGCATGCTATAGACTTACTTCTTTACAGGATGTGATAAAGTAAAAGTGAGGCTTAATAGGCAAATTGAAATTCCAAGATGAAAGGGTCTGGAGAAGTTCAAAGTCATTTTATTATTATTAATAATAAGCATTATTCTTCTCTCTCTCTCTCTTCATCTAATCAACTTACATTCCTTGGATTAAAGGGAGTGTTCTCCCTCCAAATAACTTTTATCTGTAGCATTGAGACATTCCTTATCCTGTTTTATGGGCATGGAGCTTTGAGTGACTATAAATACCTCCCTTCTTCATAAATGCTCTCTCTGCTTCTGCCACTGTCTCTCTGGGTCTCTGTCTCTGTCCTGCGCCCTTTCCCTGCCTCAGAAATACAGGAAAGGCAGTCTTACCTCCTGGTTTGCTTTCTTGAACTTGGTGAAGACATTCATTCAAGTTCTGCTCCTCTGAGTACCCCAGACCTTTTTGCTTGTGGACCCCCATTGAGGTAGTTTGAAAGAAAATGGCCCCCAAAGGGGGCGGTGCTATTAGGAGGTGTGGCCTTGTTGGAGGAAGTGTGCCACTGTGGGGCCAGATTTCAGGTCTCTTTTGTTCAAGCTTCCGTCAGTGTGACAGTCAGTCAGCTTCCTGCTGCCTTCTGGTTAAGATGTAGCCAGCACCATGTCTGCTTGCACGCCACCACACTCCCTGCCTTGATGGTAATGAACTGTACCTCTGAAACTGTCAGCGAGGCACCCCAGTTAAATGTTTTTCATTTATAAGAGTTGCCAGGGTCATGGTGTCCCTTCACGGCAATAAAAGCCCTAACTAAGACACACATCATCCAAATCCATAAACATCTCTGTGTGTGATCACGAGCAGTGCCTGTGTGCACGTATGCCTACATATGTATGTGGAAGCCAGAGGCCAACTTCGGGTGTAGCTCCTGAGGAGCAGCCTACCTTGTTGTCTCAGAAAAGATATCTCATTGGTATGGAACTTGCCGAGCAGGCTAGCCTGGCTGGCCAGCAAGCTCCAGGGATCTGCTGGGCTCCATCTCCCCAGCCCTGGGATTGCAAGGTACAAGCATCAGCATACTTCCAGACCTGGGACTTGAACTCAAGTCCTCTCGCTTGCAAAGCAGGTACTTTACCAACCCAGCCGTCTCCCTAGCCCTCCACTAAAGTTCTTTGGCAGGTTTGCTTTGTCCTTATGGACAGATTCAGAGTTTATTTACATACAAAGTCTCAAGCTGTGTCTCTCATCTTCACTGAGCTATATCACGTCCGAAGAATCAGGAACCATTTTACTTTAAAAAGGTTCACTCAGAAATGTCTGAGTGAAGTGCAGAGATTTCTCAGGTGAAAGGAAACTGGTCTGAATGACAAATACAATCTCACCTGGCTGAGGGGAGAGGAAGCTACAGAGTCAGCATGACGCATACAAAGTTAGTCTGAGTCAGATTTTTAAGTGTATGTGTTAGGCTGCTAACTACTGTAGTTTTGGTGAAAGCCATTTTGAGTAAATATGGGACACTTATTTGTAGAAAATTTATAATGTTATTGATTAGTGTCTGCTAAGAAATCCTTTGGTTTTTTTTTATTCAGAATATTACTAAGGTTCTTTCTGTTGTTTTTGTGTTTTAAGACCGAGTCTGGTTATATTATCACACTAGCCTATAACAGAACATCCTCCTGCCCCTTCCTCCTGAGTCCTGGGGTAGTAACCTCAGAAAAATCAGTAGATTTGTCTTACTATGTTGAGCAATAGGGAGCTTTCTTTATCATACTGAACTATGTTGGGATTAGGAATAAAATATGTCTATAATTGTCAGGAGCAAAACAGTGACCATTTAGACAACTAGTTTAAATAATGATGGGATAATAACAATCTCACATGAGTATGATAGAGCTTCAATGGTGTAAGTGTATGTGGACACAGTCACTTCTGCATAAGTTCACAGGAAATAGATGTCCCTGAGGGTAGAAACCAATACAAAGTCTCTCCAATTGATGCGACAGTAATGCCCACCCTTGGGAGTCAGTTCAGGGTTGGAGACTGATGTGGAAAGAGGATGCCAAGGCTAGGGGACAGTTATAAGGAGGGATACATCTCATAGGAGCGTTTAAGTCCCTGATCAGAGGGCCAACAGATAAGTCTGATAAAATCATTGAAATCTATAGATTGTTCATGAAATTCCACAGTTTTTTTTTTTTTAGTAGTATGCTGTATAATTTTCCATTAGTTACTCAGAACTCAAAGTCCAGAGAATGGGCTAAGATGATTGTCTCTTGGCAAGTAGGAATTATGTGTGGATGGTACTGTCAAGGTTAGTGCAGATTAGGGAATTCTCCTCAAAAAAGTGATAGGTAGTAATATACAGATGTTGGTACTTCAATAGGATTTATAAATCTCAAACAAAACGCATTTTTCCTTTGCTGCATTTTAAAGCATTTGGAAACACAAGTAGATAGGCCAAAGGAAGCTGAGCTCAAGAACTTCAATGGGTCTGCGTCTTTTTTATGACTGAGGCACAGTTCACCTTCTGAAGCTTTTGAGGGTGTGGAGTTCGTCCTCACTGCCCTTCATAAAAGAAAAGCTACAGGGGAATAGCTGATCGAATCAGGAATCTGGATAGAGAACAGCTTGCCACTGACCAGATCAGTCTATCTGAGCTGATTCCTTTTTACCAATGGAAGGTTTACGATCCCAGTAATGACTGTTAAAAATACTAGCAGAGGAAGCAGTGTCTTTATGTTCTCTTTATTGTGATGTGTGAATGTAGTGGCCATCAGATGAGTGCATGTTCCACTCGAGACTTTGCATGCCTGCTTTGGGTTATTACCCCCAACCCTTCCCAAGATTTCTGAAGTGTCCATTTGTCGTTCTCTGTTTTTATGAAGCAAAGTTGGAAAACTGAGGAAAAAAAAGCAAAAGAGGAAAACCTCAAAAAGGATCAGCAAGTCTTTCATGATTACCCAGCTAGGGTTCCAAACTCATGTGAGTCCAAAGCTTGCACTGTCTCTGCTATGGCACACACTAAGCTGTTTCTGCATAAAAATCAGCGATAAAGGCATGGTCCCTCCTCTGATATCAGAAAACAGTGCTCTCTTTGGTGCTTGGAGAGTATTTACTTACTGTTCTTAATTTTATTTATTTATTCTTACATTTATTCACTTATTTGTGTGTGATGTGTGTGATGGTATGTGTGTGTGTGTGTGTGTGTGTGTGTGTGTGTGTGTGTGTGTGTAGATTAGGGGACAATTTCTGGTGAGTTTGTTTTACCATGCAGGTCCTGGAGATAGAACTCAGCTCAGAAGAGTCTTGGTTTTGTCCACTGAGCCATTTCTCTGGCCCTTTCTTTGATACTTGCTATTTAATTATCCTTACATCAGCCTGGAGGTTATTTTTTACAGAAGATTCAGGGCACATTTGTACCTTGCATGCTGTATTTGTACATTCTGAAGCTATTCTGTAGGCGGAGATCCAGACACAAAGCAAAGTTAAAGCCATGTGTGAAGAACCCTTCACCCCTCTCCTTGCTGACTCGGCTTCCCGCAGCCTGTCGTACTGAGCGGAGTCTGCCAGAACCCATGTGTGCATGGAGATATCAGTCCTTAAAGCAGAAGTTGGCAACGCTTGAAGAATAGAAACGGCAGCAGATGTTGAGGGCTGGGGAGTTCAAAAGCAGCCCTGCTATGTGGAATCCCACATTTGAGACTCTTTTTCTTTTGGTGGGGAAACTAATAGCCCTCCAGTTTTGAGTTAAAACATTGCGCTTCCTTCAGGGGAAATATAAAAGAGATCTTGCCTTCTCTGTTTAGGCTGAGGCAGCCCTACCCTTTGTGTTCATCAACCTTGTGCTTCAGCCTTGGCCCTCGATTCACACCTCCTCATTGACACTGGCACTGGTTGAAAGGCAGGATTGTGTCCAAGATGTGATCTGGCTGAAGAGAAGAGTGAGGTACCAGCATGGAGTCCCTCTCTCATCTCCAGCTCTCAACACTTCATCAGACATAAGCCATTTTTGTGGCTTCTAGTTTGTCCATTATTTTTTTAAGGACTTGACCTTAAAAAAATCAATTGTACACACATCATTGTTAAGTATAACTTCCCAAATATGAGAACATCAATAAAATCCATTTTCCAGCTTTACCCTCATTATATCTCCTTCTCTCCTCCAAGAAGAATTTGTGATCCAAAATCAATTAAATAAAACCTTGGCCCTATTGTGCCTTCCAGAACATTCATTTGTTCATCAGAAGAACCTTTTCTACTAATTAGCTACAGGACACGTACGTGTGTTTATTTATGGAGTCTCATCCTCTGTGCCGTGTGTGTGTGTGTGTGTGTGTGTGTGTGTGTGTGTGTGTGTGTGTATGTATTCTGACTTAGCAACCAGACCCACCTGTCATCCCTGTGTTAAAATATTACCCACACCTCCCACTCATTGGTGTTTCTTTTGAGCCTCAGTCTTTCATTTCTCAATTTCTCACTTATGATCCACTGTTCCTATGACCCAATGAATAATTCCCATTGTTTCTCATCTCAATCACCTTTTGTCCAGCAACGAAACTGGATTGTGTCACTTGGCCTCTGAATAGGCTTTAGAGCTACGTATACTACGGCAGGATGAGAATGCTGGGATTAGAAGTCTAGAGGCAAGAGCACTGGCTCAGCAACTTGAGGCTTTGAATAGTGTGTTTGACTTTCCATCTCCTGAGAAAGAGCTGAGCGATTAGTCACAGATGTCCATCATTCCCTGCAAACATTGCTAATGAGGATCTACTGTTTACCTGCCCAGATCTAGATACTGTAGATAACAATGGTGAGAAGACAGATTAAAGTCTCTACCTTCATGGCCTCAACTGTCAATAACTAATTCTACAAATGACATGTTTATCTATCAGTGTAAGTGGTGTGAGGGGCAAGTACGGAGTCTTACGGGAACAAAAGGAGGTATTAACCTGGTGAGAACAGAGAAGGGGAACCTTAGGAGAGGAATGAATGGGGCTCTGAGGAAGGGTGCAGGAGCTAAGCTGGGGGGAGGAGAGAGACACATGCTCTAAGAAGATATAGCAGAGGTAAATCCCAAAGCAGAAAGGATCATGTTAGAAGGAAAGTAAGGAATGAAGACAACTGAGTCAGTGGTTCTCAACCTTCCTAATGCTACAGCCCTCTAATACAGTTCCTTACGTTGTGGTGACTCTTCAACCATAACATCATTTTTGTTGCTACATCACAACTGTAATTTTGCTATGTTATGAATTGTAATGTAATATCTGTGTTTTCTGATGATCTTAGGCAACCCCTGTGAAAGGATCATTCAACTTCAAAGGGGTCTCGACCCGCATGTTGAGAACTGCTGCATTAAGACTAAGAGAGAACACACCACTAAAGTGGAAGTGAAGCTGCCGAGGACCAGAGTCAGTGAAACCTTATGCCAGGTGAAGGACTTTTGAATTGTGTTGGGAAGGATGGAGAAAAAGAGAGCACCCTCCCAGGCATGCCTCTGCTGCTGCTTTGTACCCTCTACCTACCATCCCAGTTCCAAAGAAATTGATCTTGACCCCTCAGCACTGGTTTTTGTTCCAACTTGGGTAGGTTGTTTATTACACTTTCTCATGGTTGTTAATTGCTTCATCATTTCCTCTCTGGGATTGCTAGGTTTTTACTGTTATTATGATGTCTTGCTCATAGTTCTTAAAAATTAAGAAAAATTAATTTGCTTTTTTATTCCGACAAGCTCTCACATAGCTCAGGCTAACATCAAGCTCACTGTATAGCCAAGGATAACCTGGAACTCCTGATCTTCTTCCACCTCCCAAATGCTGGGATGGTAGATGTGTACCACCACACTGAGATTTTCATGTTTTAATCCTCTGAAAAACCCATCTCTACATACAATGGGTGCATATGAGTATTCAAGTGGGGGCCACTTTTTTTTTAAATCTAGCCTATATTTTAGGTACATGAGGTAAACTTGATTCCTCAGTGATTGAGTATCACTGAGGAAACAAAGAAAGGGGAAGACTTGCCATGGGAGGAATTGGAAAAAAGAAAGTCTTTGAAGATCGCAGTTGGAGGTACATGCTTCCCTGTGTTATGTTCTCTCTCTGGCTCTCTGCCCATGGCACCCTCTCACACACACAGTTGCCTGATTCTTTCAAGTGCTGTGGGATGGTAAGAGGAAAGTCTGGACTGGCAGGCTCCTTGGCTCAGGCAGATAGGCCTGGTTAAAGGTTTAGTCTTTTGCAGGTGGTCACTACTTACTCCTCAGAGCTCCTCATGGTTAGAGTTCCTGCCTGGTGCCCCATCACCTTGGCCCACCCCCTCAGAAACTGAGGGAATCCATTTGACTTCTCTGTGGTCTTTTGTAGGGTATAGTTCTTGGGGTCTCAGCACTGTTTTTTGGTGTCTGGTTGAAAAACTTGTTTGAGTGGCCAGTTTCTCTAAAAATTCAGAGTCATATGCACGGCTCTATTTCCACGCATTTGCTTCTTTAGGTTTATTGAGTTTTTAATTTTATTTATTTATTTATTTATTTATTTATTTATTTATTTGCACATGTAGATTGCACATTGTAGGCATCATCTCCAGGTTCTGGAATTTCAAAATAGTTCATTATAGATGCGTTTTCCTTTCCTACATTTGCTTTGTCAAAGAATGGATGGGGAAGGGAGAGGAAGAGGGAGATAGTGAGGGAGAAGGCTAGAGGGAGGGAGGGAAGCAGGGAGTGAGGGAGGGAGAGAGAGAGAGAGAGAGAGAGAGAGAGAGAGAGAGAGAGAGAGAGAGAATGCAATATGGAGTTTAGTTTTCCTTAGAGTCTCCTCTGGTGTCTCCACCACAGTCCCTTTATAGGGTGCTGTAATAGATGATAATGTGCTAAAAGCAGTCTCTGTTAGGATCTGGGAAGTCCTCGTTGTCTTCAATTATAATCGTTAAGATTCTTAACCCCCTAGACACATTTAAAGCTGAAACCTAAGCCTCTGTCGGGATCACTCTTCAATCATATTTATTTTCTGGTGAGAGTAATATTTTTCTTTGGCAGATAGTTTTTCAAACTAGAATTACGAAACACTAGCACTGGAAGTAACTTCAGAGATGATTTTAAATTCTTATCCACACTTACTCTATTGTTGAGAAACCTAAGCACCCTGGTGAGTCATACATATTGGCCTAAGTCATTTAGTTATTTAGTACTGATGACTAGAACCTTTGTGTTAAAGGCCATAGTCTTTACTTCATGACCCTCTAATTCTCTGCTGGAAGTCACACATCAGGATGGAGACAGTGTATGCTCACAGGTCATTGCATCATTTATTCTGTCAATCATTCACCAAATATTAATTAAACACCTACATAAGGAAAGCACTGTGCTGGTGCATGACTAGTTTGCATAAACAGCTCCCTTGAGATGCAAACTAGGTACTAATTTCTGTTAACCACTTATAATTTTTAAGCTCTTTTCTTAGGAACTGAAAAACACAATACCAAGGAAACAATTAGTTCTACAATAAAAGATCAACACTTTTGGGAAGGACATGGTGAAGGCTGTCTATTAATTATGATAACTTACACATCTCTTGAGTTTATGTAAATGTTTTGCAATGAAAAGAGGCAGGTTAGTTTTTTTTGTTTTTTGTTTTTTTTTGGTCTGTATGTATGTAAAAGAGGTAATTCGTTTTCTTCTTTCTTTCTTTCTTTCTTTCTTTCTTTCTTTCTTTCTTTCTTTCTTTCTTTCTTTCCTTTTTGTTTTTGTTTTTTTCAAGACAGGGTTTCTCTGTGTAGTTTAGGTTCCTGTCCTGGATCTCGCTCTGTAGACCAGGTTGGCCTCGAACTCACAGATCTGCCTGGGTCTGCCTCCCAAGTGCTGGGATTAAAGGCGTATGTCACCACCACCTAGTGTAAAAGAAATAATTGGAATTAAGGCCATAATTAGTATACTATTGGTTGGATGCAAAATTTGAGGAATTTAGATTTAGAAATAAATTGCCCAGGTGTTAATGTTCTCTAAGCACTGTATCAGTTTGCTCATTTGTTTTACACTTAGCTTATTTTTATAGCTTGCAAAGGCAGTCACTTGGGTGTTGTCAGAAACTGATTAGAACCTCATTGGAGGCCTTTTGAGAGAGAGCTGATCCCTCAGCAGTCTCTTCATTACCTACTACCCCTTGGGTTTGGCTTTCAGTGGTCATTTTTAAGTAGCAAGCCTCTGAGACAATAACCGAGTTTGGCAGCCATCACAAAGGTGGAAGAGACTGTGCCAAAACCATAAGCCAGGGTCAAAAGACTCTTCATCCATCTGGAGATAAGAATCATTATGGGATGTTGAAATGGCCCTGCGTCAGAAGTCAGAGTGCTGACTGACACCAGCACTTTATCACCATTGACCTCCAGGCTGCTGCCTACCCTCTGGATACTCTTCCCTCACCTCTAAAATACACATGGAGCTCCTGCCCTGCCCACAGCACAGTGTGCTCATGATCAAAGAAGATCAATGCAAAAGCTCGAGTCATGAAGACCCCTGGAAGATGAAGGCAGGTTTCTCCCCAACATCCATAACTTTTTGCAGTAACAAGTATTTACTTGAACAAATTACCATGTTCCTCCTTTTGTGTATGTTGGAACTCTGTATTTTTGTTTTGTTGAAAGCATGTTCTTTGAAACTGGCAGGAGATGGACTCAGTGCTGGTGGGAAGTTACCCAATTCTCTCATCCCTTCAAGACACCAGGTACAGGACTGAATTATATTATAGAATCTCAGTTTGATTGACATATTGGAACAGCTGTCCAAGCATCCCCACCAAAGACATCCTGTCCCCATGGAGTCATGGGCTGACTATATAGTCAACCAAGGTGTATTTTTAGAGTCTTGCCTGCAATATTGCCAGGTGCTGACCAATACCAACTCATATTACATTTTATCTTGCTGGTGTTGAATGGTCTGTTGTGTCATGGTGGGACAAAGTAAAATGTCTTTTGCAATGCTTCATTCTCTTGATCCATTTGACTAGCACTTGTTAATTTGACAGTATGCCAGGCACTGGAACTAGAAGTCAGTGTGATCGGGAAAACAAAGATCATAGAATAATCATAGGTCATTGTGGTCAAGTTCTACTTTGAGGAAACTGATTCCCCCAAAGCAAAGGTTCCTGTTTGTGGTTACACTGTCTTACTATGACAGAGGCAGAGCTGCGGTTAAGGGTCAAGTTGGATGTAGACCCTTTCCACCAACTTGGTAGGGCTCAGTCAGAAGAAGGAATAATAAATTATGAACTGAGACAGCATGGATTCATGTTTATGGTTTTATACTGTCACCCTACTGTTTTAATTCAGCTTTTAAAAATATACCTTTCTCCAAACTAGCAACAATTGAAAAGTCAGGCAAAAATCTAATTATTCAACTGTAAATTTGAGGTGAATATTTACCCAATTCTATAGCTTGTATTCATTCTGTAAAATCATTACAAATACACTACTCAGTCTAAGAAGAGTGAGTAAATATGTTCCTTCTTCATTATTTGGGCACTCTTTCTAGTCAATAATTCTCTCTTGAAGCCAATATCAATGCTAATTCTGCATTAAGAAAGATAAAGACATAACAGAGTGTTGCAATAAATATCTAGTAAGCCATAGAAACACTATTTTAAGAAAATTGTCTCAAGACACTTCAATGTTTTCTATTGCTATGGTTGCAGAATTACTGAGGGCACATTGTTAAGAGGGCCTCTGTTACATCTATTAATGAGATTTATAAGAACACTAATAGGTAAATCCAAAACTAACACCATTAATAGTGAGGCAAATTAATCCAGTTCTAATTATTCAATTCAGTGTTATAAATATTCACGAAAATTGTCCATTTTAGTGAGTACAGACACTGCATATTCTAGCTACATACACACACGCATATATATATAATATATATATAATATATATATATCATGCACATACAGACACACATGCAGACACACACACACACACACACACACATATATATATATATATATCAGGGTGAATATCCTGATTGTAGTTAAACATATGAGCTCTAGCAACCCATCTGCTCTCTGCTCTCATCACTGAAGAGTAAATGTGTACTACTAACTAGAGATTTAAGGGAAGGTAGCATAACTATTTTCTAATAACGTTCAGACCCAATATTAGCCTACACACTACCTACTGCCTGTTTAGAAGAGTACCAGTCATTTGGTGAAAAGCAAAAGAGATTTAAAAATGACTCTGGAAAGCTGCTCAGGCATGGAATAACTGGAAAAATGTATCATGGCAGCATGATGAATTTATGTTCTGTACATGTCTGAAGGGAAAGAAAGATTTTTTTTGCAGGTATAAATGAATGTGAGTCAGTGCTATGAAAATAAGTGATCTTAGTGAACTTTGCCATTCAGTGACTTAGGAATAGAAGTCATTAAAAAAACAAAACAAAACAAAACAAAACAAAACAAAAAAACCCTTACTTCCAAGATAGCTTTGGAGATCCTGATTGCTTTAGTTAGAGTTTCTATTGTTACGAAAAATATTATGACCAAAAGCAATCTGGGAAAGAAAGAGTTTATTTCATGTTATAGCTCATAGCTCATCATCTAGGTAAGTCAAGGCAGGAACTCAAGGTAGGAACTTGGATGCAGGAGCTGAAGCAGAAGCCATGCAGGATTGCTGCTTACTGGCTTAGTCATCATGGCTGGTTCAACCTGCTTTCTAATAGTACCCAGGACCACCACCCAGGATGGCACTTCCCACAGTGAGCTTGACCCTCTTGACATCAATCATCAGTCAAGAAAATGCCCTACAGACTTGCCTACAGGGCAATCCTGTGCAGGCTTATTCTCAAATCAGATTTCCTCTTCTCAGAGGACCCTAGCTTGCGTCAAGTTGACATAAAAACTAGCCTGCACACTGGTTGAGATTGCTATTAGCTCTCTGTGGTCACTAAATATCAAAACTCATTTAGCTAGCGATCCATACAAGCCTGGTTTTATGTAGTTTGGGTGCTATATGTAGGTGCTGAGGTGTTTATTTTTAAACAAATTTTCTTGCAATGTGACCTGAAAGACTCTACTTTTGCCAACTCAGAAAAAGTAAAAGAAAATACTATATTTCTAGGGTTAATAAACAAATAGCAAGTTATTATTATTATTATTATTTTTTGGTTTTTCGAGACAGGGTTTCTCTGCGTAGTTTTGCGTCTTTCCTGGAGCTCACTCGGTAGCCCAGGCTGGCCTCGAACTCACAGAGATCCGCCTGCCTCTGCCTCCCGAGTGCTGGGATTAAAGGTGTGCACCACCAACGCCTGGCTAATTTTTGTTTTTTAAGAAGTTATTTTCATATAGAAAGCTGATGGATAGTTTTTTTTATCCTTCCTCCCTTCCTTCTTCCCTTCCTTCTTTCCTTCCCCTCCTTCCCTCCTTTCCCCTTCTTTCTTTCTTTCTTTCTTTCTTTCTTTCTTTCTTTCTTTCTTTCTTTCTTTCTTTCTTTCTTTCTTTCTTTCTTTCTTTCTTTCTCTCTCTCTCTTCCTTCCTTCCTTCCTTCCTTCCTTCCTTCCTTCCTTCCTGCCTCCCTCCTCTCTCCCCTTTCTCTCTTCCTTCCTTCCTTCCTTCCTTCCTTCCTTCCTTCCTTCCTTCCTTCCTTCCTTTCTTCCTGCCTCCCTCCTTCTCTCCCCTCTCTCTCTTTCTCTCTCCCTCCCTCCCTCCCTTTTTCCCTCCCTCCCTCCCTTCCTCCCTCCCTCCCTTCCTCCCTTCTTTCCTTCTTTCCTCTCTCTGATGGGGAGGTGTCCAGGAGATCAAAACCAGGGCCTCACACAAGATAGATCTTCATTCTATCACTGGAACACACCCCCAGAACCTTGATTTACTTTTTAATGGGTTTTAAATGTGATTACCGACCTCTGTATTTACTTCATTTAGGATCTGGCTCATGATTATTTAATGCTCTGGCACTTTAGAAAGACTTTGGGATGAAAACTATACATTGCCCTGGATTGTACATGATGTATTTAGGGAAAGTTTCATTTTGATTTACGAGTAAACACTCAGCTCTTTACTTGATCAGTTGATGCTAATACATGACCATCTCATATATGTTTGTTTTGGGTGTGTGTTTGTGCAACCATTACTTTCTCTTTATACTTTACATTTTAAAGTTTTTGCCATTATCATCCAGTCTGTTCTACTAACTGATCAATTTTGTTTTGTGAAACTATCCAGCTAGTCCTGGTTTCCAGTCCAGGAAGAGGATCTTCCTCTACCCACAAAAGGACAATCCTTAGCATTCCAGTTCACAAATATCTACTAAAAAAAAAAAAACAATCCTTTATGAGTTCAGTTAAACTATCCACAGACCAGAAAAAGATTTCAAACAATGAAGGTAGCCAAGTAGTAGAGCTTTTCTTGCCCTTAAAAATTTCCATTCCCAATGATCACGACTGTCAGTTTAAATAAATTCAACTGCAAAGTAGTATGTAAAGAAATAATGTTAATGTCTCCTCCAGAGTTCTTTCAAAGCATGTCCTTTTAGTTTAAAGATATATACATTGTGCAGAAGCAGAAAGAGCGGCATGAAACCTGAAGAAAAAACATTCATGAAACAGGAATAATGAGGTATAGTGAGAGAATCTCAAATTAGGACCAGCTGCTGAATAATTAGATTCAACTGCTAACAGGTGTGGGGACGAGCCCACGAACAATGTTACCTTTTGTCAGTGTGTCTTTTGAAAGGACTTTGGGTTGTAAAATTCTCAGAGCACTGGGAGTGTTTGGAGGAAGGTTTTTCCCTGTGTGTAGACATACAAACACTTGTACATACACATTCATTCATCTATAATATATTTCTCTGTCCAAGATAAAGTTAATTTTCACTACAGCTCTCCTTCTATAATGGAAATAAGTTTCCCAAGCATGTAGCACATAGAGCAGTCTAGGGAAAGGACAAGGATGGTAGTATTTACAATCTGGTGTCTATGGAGCTGGAGGTTTACACGGGTGAGTGTTAACCTGTGGCTGCTGTGATCAAATGCCCAAGAGAAACAGCTTGTGGAGGAAAGGTTTACTTTGGTTTCATTTAGAGGTTTTCAGTCACTGGTGGCTTGGCTTCCTGTTGGGGCCCTGTAAGAGAAACAGTGATTTGAATGTGAATGGCCCCCATAGGCTCATGTATTTGAATGCTTGGTCCCCAGTTGGTGGGAACTGTTTGGGAAGGATTAGTAGGTTTGGCCTTGTTGGAGGAGGTGTGTCACTGGAGGTTGGCTTCGAGGTTTCAAAAAACCCATGCGAGGTCCCATCTCATCCTCTTTACTTCATGCTTGTGGATCAGATGTGAGCTCTCAGCTTCTGTTCCAGCACCATGCCTGTTGCCTGCTGTCATGTGCCCCACCATAATGGTCTGGACTCTAAACCTCTGAAACTATAAGCCTCCAAATTGAACACTTTCTTTTCTAAGTTGCCTTGGTTATGGTGTTTTGTCATGGCAATAGAGAATCAGCTAAGAAAGGAGATGAAGCTTCATCACAGAGAGGTTACAATGAAGAGCTTCTTACCGTTTTTTATAGTTGAGAAACAGAGATGGGGGGGCAAAGTATATCCTTCAAGAGCATTCCTCCAGTGATGTCCTTTCTCTAAGTAGGCTGCCAGCCTATTCACTCACTAAAGAAGGAACCCATCAATGAAATTATCATTGTCATGATACAATCTTCTGTCAATAGTGCCACTAGCTACAGACTTGTTCTTCAACATATGTGCATTGGGGGAAACTCAAACCATAGCAGAGGGCTTCTGGGATGATAACTCCTCCACAGTACATTAATAGTCTTCATTAGGTACACTAAAGTCTATGAATCTCTCTCTCTCTCTTTTTTTTTTTTCAGTTTTAAAAAACAACGTGATCAAAGCAGTCATCCCAGAATTAAAATATTTCCCTATTGGACTTCCTCAACATGGTTTTCTATAAAATGGAGACAGTGCTATTGGCCTGTTTTGCTTGTTGGGTTATTTGAAGTAGTAGCTCAAACTTCTGTGTACATTTTAACTATTTAGAAGTACATTAAAACGAATATTGCCTCGGTAGATCTGGGTGACTGATGTAGGTCTTCAGGTCTTAGAAGCTTCTAGAGCAGTTGTTTTCAACCTTCCTAGTGCTGTGACCTCATGTGGTGAACCCCAACCATAAAATTCTTTTTTGTTGCTACTTCATAACTGTAATTTTGCTACTGTTATTAGCTGTAATGTAGATATCTGTGTTTTCTGATGGTCTTAAACAATGACAACCCCTGTGAAAGGGTCATTTGATCTTTAGAGGGGTCAGAACCTACAGGTTGAGAATTGAGTTCCAGATGATCTTCATGCCCTTGGTCTGTATGCCAGGCTTGTGTGACAAGGATTTTTAGAGCTAGTTCTGCAATTTGGCTGCATTTCAGAATTGCCCACTGAGTTTAAAATATATTATTTCTTCACCCATCGCTGAAGGGTTCTGATTTAATTGGTATGGGATGATGGCTGAATATAAGGATTTTTCAACACCTCCTCGATTGCTCTGAACATGTAGTAGAGTTTGGGAATCATTTATTTCAACCACAGTGCCTGATATTTCCTAGATGTTTGTGTTAGATTTCATCACTAACCAAATACCTGGGAGAATCGATTCAGAAGAGGAAGACTTATTTAGGTTCTTGGTTTTGGAGAGTCAATGTATCACAGTGGGAAGATGTGGCAGGACAAAGAAGCTTGCCTTGGGTGGCCAGGAAGCAGAGAATGTCTGTACTTATGGCTCATTCTATAATAGATGTATTCTGAGATCAAGAATTAAAAAAATAATTATTTATGTGTCCTATATTTAAACAAAGCGACAGCTACATTTTTACATCTCATACTTGTTGAGAAAGTGAACGTTTAAAACCACTTTGAGATCCATGGATGAAAGACTATTGAAGACATTTGAAATATACCCAGAAAAACGATGGAGACTAGAAAATGTCAGGGAAGCGATAAAGAAGAAATGATGGTGTCCAGGGGATGTTGATGTTTATATGCTTTCTACAGATGCTTAGAAAAGTGACACAAAACTTGTTTATGTTACTTTATGAGTCTTGATGATTTTTAAATGCTTTCTTTTTAGAAGGTTCTTAAGTTTGAAGGCAGAGTATAGATTTTGAAGTCTTTTTATCCAGGTACAGACTCCAGAGCTGCTCCAGACTAAGCTGTTATTATCACCGATCCTTGCCAGAAAGAACTCCCAGCTTTTTATGCTCAGTCACTGATCCGTGGGGAGCCCTTTAAACAAACACTTTGAAATTTATGTTGATCTCATTCATGAGTCTCCAAATTCCTTGAGAGTGAAGTTTTCTTTTGCCATTACTATAAAACATCAAATATTTGGAACGGCCTTTTATTGAGGGTGGGGTCCAACATGTGTGTGTAAAAGAGGGTGAGCTCTCTGAGCACTGGACTCCAGTAGACAAAAATATGATGATAGGGATGTAGGCTAGCCGCTTTCCTTTCTCCCTTCAAGATGGAGCCCCTCCATTTCCTTCACCCAGCTTAGAGACTGAGCTGTGTGCACTGCAGCCTCGTGTTTGCCTGTCTCCTGGTGTCATCCTGATGGGAGATACAAGGACAGTGTGGAGGAAGTCGGATTTTCATCCCCTTGTTTCCCTTCCTACCGAACTGGACCAGGCTATTTTTATTCTCTGAGTAAATCCTAGCCACCGTAACGATGACCCTCCTCCATCTGATTGTCTTCTTGGTTCTAGTAACTCCCCCTTTCCTTACTTCTTCAGTCTTATAATGGACAAATTCCTATTTGCTCAACATAGAACAATGCGCTTTATCTCTGTAGTAGTTTGAATGTAGTTGGCCCTCATAATTTCACAGGGAGTGGCACTATTAGGAAGTGTGGCTTTGTTGGAGTGGGTGTGGCCTTGTTGGAGGGTGGCCATATTGTGTCACTGTGGGGGTAGGATTTGAGATTTCCTATGCTCAGGATACTGTCTAGTATCTCAGTCAACTTCCTCTTGCCTTCTAGAGGTAGGACTCTCAGCTACTATTCTAGCACCATGTCAATCTGCATTCCACCGTGCTCCCATTGTGATCATGATAATGGACTGAACCTCTGAAACTGGAAGCCAGTCACCCCAATGAAATATTTTCCTTTATAAGAGTTGCTGTGGTCATGGTGTCTCTTCCTAGCAATAGAAATCCTAACTAAGACAACTTCTTAGTGTTCTTTCATCCTGACCATGATTTTATAAATGGTTCTTTATTGAAACATCTCTACATTTTTCTTACTGGGCACAAATGGAAAAACTATAAGCTTGTATTTCTCATTTGCTATTATATTTTCATTAGTATTTGTTGAATGAACAAATAATAAATATTCAGGCTTCTTCATTAGCATCATTTGCACACATGACTTGGGGTATTGATTAGTTATCGAGGAAGCAGCTGTGTGAGTGATGGCAGTCTCTGTGTGGTTAAATTTATATGAGAATTAATGCCATAGATACTTTTCCATGTTGTGTTTGCTTCATTTACTTTTAATATCTTATGTTATCTGGGATTTTAAAATATGACATTGGTTTGTACTAAAACAAATATTTGATTTTAACATTCTGCTTACTTATCAGTTTAGCAGAGTACCTTCTGACATAAACAGAAGCTCTGGAGAAAGGTTGCTAACAGGGTTTGACAAGCATAGAGTCATACCTCTTCATCTATCTGTCTTTCTGTCTATTTAGGTATCTATCTATGTATCTATCTATCTGTCTGTCTGTCTGTCTGTCTCTATCTATCTATCTATCTATCTATCTATCTATCTATCTATCTATCTATCGTGTGTAGTTGTAAGTTTTCCTGGTCCCGCCTGGCTCCCACAGCCCTATGGTCTTGCAGCTGCTCAGACCCAAATGAACACACAGAGGCTTATATTAATTACGAACTGTATGGTGTAATGTCTCAGGCTTCTTGCTAGCTAACTCTTACATCTTAAATTAACCCATTTCTATAAATCTATACTTTGCCAAGTGGCTCATGGCTTACCGGTACCTTTACATCTTGCTTCTTCTGACGACGGCCTAGCAGCGTATCCCTATTCTCTCTCTCTCTCTCTCTCTCTCTCTCTCTCTCTCTCTCTCGTTAAAATGTCTCGCCTAACCTTATTCTGCCTCACCATGGGCCAAACAGCTTTATTTGCCAACCAATCAGAGCAACACATATTCATAGAATACAGAACAACATCTCCATCAATTGTTAATTTTGGCATACATACCTGCATTTTATCTGTATGTATGTTTGTGTCGGATGCCCATGGAGACCAGAAGAGGGCCTCAGATCACCTAGAATTGGAGTTACAGAGGTTTGTGGGAATCTAATCCAGGTCCACTACAAGAGCAGTATCTGCCTTTTCCCACTGAGTGTTTTCTCCCATCCTTCTTAAGCCATATTCTCTGTTACCTACCCTCTTTGCTTCTCTACCACATACTATTTTTCTCCTTTCACAATAAAGGCTGTATTACTTCTCAGATGATGATCGGCTTACTTCACTTTTCCATCTTTGAGCTAAGAAAAGTAATTTTCTTTTGGCCTTGAATTTGAGCCTTCATTTGTTCTAATTAGCAGGAAGTCCAATCTTTCCATAAGAACGTTCTTTCCAGTTTTTCTAAGAAGCAGATTACACCAATCTGTGGAGCAGAGTACCCAAGAGGATGCATCACACACCCCTGCTGTCAGGTCTCTATGACTGCTGAGTCTGGGCAGCCCTTGTTCCACTCTTACCTGCCCCCTCCAGCATTTCCTTGCTCTGCAGATACCCAGAACATTTCTGGAAACTAGTCTTGGGTGGTTCTGACATTAGATGGAAGAATCTGACATTATGTGGGGGCCCTGCCAAATGAATATGTGGAACCCCTGTAACTGTTGTCAACCATAAAGTGTAACTGCAGTTGGAGAAAAAACTCTCTAAAGATGTAATTGAAGTAAATGGTATCATGGGGACCTTCTTTCAAGTTCAATGTGACTGCTGTCCTTACAACACAGACTAGACCAAAGAAGAACCTGTGAAAAGAGAAGATGTGCTTGGCCACTTGCAAGCCAAAGAGAGCAGCGTCAAAGTGAAGCCAACTGCTGATGAGACCTCAGCCTTGTACTTGTGGTCTTCTTCTGTATGTGAGGAAACCCTGTTACTTGAGACACTGTCTGTGTAGTTTTTAATGACTGCCTAGCAATGAAGTCCATCTCTTCTCTTTAGGTCCATCATTATGGATGCCAGTGTTTGCCATTTCTTCAAGCCCTTCTTGGCACCTGTGGGAATAAAGAGGTATACCAGTCATTTTAGGCCCTGGGCGATACAGTTCTAATAACAGCCACTTTCATTCACCCAGGTAGGTAAGTTTACTAGGTACTCAGGAGAGCTGTTAGCAGTAGACATCTGCATCTATTCCTGCATATCCTTTGTTGTTAGGGTGGGAACAGAGATCCACTCATACCCTAGACATCAGTGGGACAAGGACTGAGATGAACCACAGATGCTCAGATTACAATTAGTTGTTTCTTGCTGACATTACTGGGATTGTTGGGCCACTATTCCTTGAATTCTATGTGTAAGAGTAGGAAGTCCTTCCCTACCCTAACCCCCAGGTCTGCCTGAATACTATTCACCATCATCAGTTATTGGGCATTTGTTTTCTTAGGGGAAAAGGTCACACTCAGCCAGATAAGACTTGCATTTAATGCGCACCAGGTTGATTTAATTAAGGAAATATTTAAATTGTTCTTATTTTGAATGCTGCTTCCCCACCTCACTTTCACTTAACGTAAGGAAATTCCATGAGATTATTATCTTCCTACCTTCCCTCAGGCAGAATCTTGCTAGTTTGCTAAAGCTGACCTAAACAATTCTCCTGCCTCCAACTCTTGTGTGCTGGAATTGCAGGCAAGTGACAATGCCCTTGTCTCCATCAGATGCTTTTTGAGCTTGTCCCTTGATGCCATAGCTTTTAACCGCACTTTTTCTCTCGTGGCCAGATTCTTGGGAACCTCCTCAGCACTGTTCCGTAATGCTTTGGGTTTTTCACCCATTTCACTTCAGAGCATATACTTAATTTGTTGAATTTATTTTAATTCCTAAAAGTCTTATTCAACTACATTTCTAGAAAGTTTTATTTTTTTTTATGTCCATTTATTCTATTCGTAATTTTTTTTTTCTTGGTGAGGATCCTAAACTATTCTTATCTTAAAATCATTTTCAGAGTACTCTATTATTTCCATTCGATACGGAGGGACTATCAACTGGTTATTTCTCTGGCTTCCTTTGGGGCGTACGTTTTTGTCCAGTTTTATCATTTTAGTGCACAGGCTCCTGTGGAGTGGCACCTCTTACCCATTTCTCTGTGGACATACCTGTCCTGATACAGTGATTTTATAGATGCCTCTACCCAGGTTCCTGTGAGGTTCTTTTCCTTTGTTAACAAACTTACCATGGATTTTCACCTTGGGTCTCTGGCTCAGCGGTGGTGTTAGGGCAAGAACAGGCTTAAGAAACTAATCAGTAGCTTCATGTGAGCCTACATTCAAGGGCGTTTGCATCCTCATTCTCTCTTTAATTTCCTTTCACAGCAAGGGAGCTTCTTCTCACTCTAAGCACAGAGTCAGCCTTAGTCAGACTGCTCCCATATGGAGTCGGTCTCCACTATTGTGTGGGCACAAAATTCCCACCCACTCATGTCTGTTTCTCAGCATAGAACCTGGCCCAAGATCATCAGTCCTGTCCAATGGATTTCTTTGTCTTTCTAGTTTATGGGCATGAGTATCTTGATGTAGACTGAACATTAATTTTTTAAATTCTCTTTTTTTTCTCTATCATTTTGTGTACTTGAATTGAGGATGCAGGTTGTCAACATATGACAAAGTGTGATTTTTAATGAAGGTCCTAATATTTCTTAGTGGGAAAAGTACAAATTTTTTTTTGTTGTTGCTTTCAGTTGGAAACATTGCATAATATAGTCAGTTAGCTTTCAATTTGAACAATGTGGGGGTATAAATTATTTGTGAAATTTCAAAATATTTATTTTAGCAGAAGGTAATTGACAAGGGAATGTAAGAATAATAAATAGCAAATAATTGTTTTGTTTGTTTCGCTCTGTATTTCAGTGCTCTAGTTAATCCAGGAGTCTGCTATGTTGGGGAGTTTATGCCATTCGAATTCAGATGAAAAAGACACACTCTGAGTCCTGATTTGGAAAGTTCTCCAAGTTTCCATACTGAGTTTCCTCTTATTTTCTTGCTTTTTTTCCCCTTCAGTATTCCTATTTTCATTTATTTGCTTGTTTATTTTATAAGAATTGGAATTAGTTCCTTTTAGATGACTGGATATATGACTTTAAGAAAGGCTCTCTTGAAATGAGTATTTTCAATCAATTCTCTCTTCACTGAAGTGAAGTAAGGCCCCAAAATGAATAGCCAAAGATGAAATAGCATGTATTATTAAAATTGATCATTCTATCCATATGTATATTGTGTTTTGATCAAATTCACCTCATCCAAGTTCTTCCCTATACCTTCACCATTTTTCTTTCTCAACTTCATGTGCTTTCTCTCTCTTAAAAACAAAAAACAAAAAAACCTCAGTGAGTCCATTTAGTGTCACCTTTCTGTGCAGGGGACCATCTACTGAAGCATGGGTACACTTTCAAGTCCTCATCTGTGAAGAAAATTTACTCTCCCTCCCCATCAGCCAGTAGTTGTCAACATCTTCTCAGCTAGGAGTGGAGGTTCATAAGCTCCTCCCAATCTGCGCTGGAATTTGGCTGGCTTGATCTGACTCAGATCTTGTGCGTGGAGTTTTATGCCTGTTGTGTTCAGGAAACAAAGTGTTGTATCAGATGTCCAGTGCTTCTGGCTCTTACATTGCTTCTGCTCCTTCTTTCTTGATAATTCCTGAGCCTAGGGTAGAGAGTGTGATATAGGTGTCCCACTTAGAACTGAGTGTTCTATACTTTCTTATTCCCTGCATGTAGCCCGGTTTGGGTCTCTGTTTGTTGCCATCAGACTGCAAAAAAGATGCTCTACTGATGTGAGTTGAGAAAGGCATTGATTTATGAACATAACAGAACAATATATAAATAAATAAAGATAATAATAATAAGCAGTGATATCATTCCAGAGAATAGATAAGGTAAAGAATGGGAGAAAATCTTTACCAGCTATATATCTGACAGAGGGTTAGTATCTTTAACATAAAGAACCAAAATAACTCACCGCCAACAAGGCAGATGATTCAATTAAAAATTAGGGCATGGAAGTAAACAGAAAATTCTCAAAGGAAGAAATAGAAATGACCAAGAAATATTTTCTTTTAAATGTTCAACACCCTTAGCTACCAGGGAAATACAGATTAAAACTTTGAGATTTCATCCTACTTCAGCCAGGATGGCTAAGAAAAACAAATAAACATATCCTCCCAAGTCAAATGACAACAAATGCTGCCATGGATTTGAGTCGTGGGAAAGGAAACCCCTATTCACTGTAGGTGGGTGTGAAAACGGGTGCAGACACTGTGGAAATAGCTGTTGAGGTTCCCCAAGAGCTACAAATTGAGTGAAGGAGAAAATCTAGAGTAGACCTAAGGAGAGACAGACAGGGGGTGTATCCGGATCAAAGCGAAGGTGGGGAGGAACTGGGAGGAGTAAAAAGAGAAGAAACAGTAATCAGAATATATTGTCTGAAAGAAAATCTATTTTCAATAAAAGACCCCCCCCCCCACACACACACCTTCATTTCACATTTGAAATAAAAATACTTTTTAGTTGTAAAAAAAAATGTTCGGCTGCATCTCTCCTGGGCATACTCTCAGAGGACTCTATCTCCTATTACAGAGATACCTGCTCATCCATGTCGATTGCTGCTTTATTCACGATACCCAGAAAATAGCCTAGCTATCCATCAAAAGATGAATGGATAATGAAAATGTGGTACTTATACACAATGGGATATTTTTCAGCTATGGAGCAAAACAGAATTATGAAAATTCACGGGCAAATGAATGGAGATGGAAATAAGCATTCTCCCTGAGATAGCCCAGTCCTAGAATGACAAACACCATATTCTCTCTGTCACACCTGTAACTTTGGATACTTGTGTTTAAATTGGAATACTCACAGCAGTCAAGAAACTAGGAAGGGCTGTGGGGGGAGTTCAAAAGAAGAAGACTAGAGTATGGGTGGTGTGAAGGGGGAAGGGGGGATAGGAATAGGAAGGGTTAAATTGGGTAAGGAATGTGAAGGCAGGGGGTACAGGAGGGAGTATGGAAAAAGATAACTAGCCCATATTGTTTTTTTTTTTTTTTGTTCTCTCTTTCCTGGGTCTTTGATGTGTTCTTGCTCAGGAGAGATGCTGGTTTGGTTCTGATGGTACCACAACAACCAGAGCTCACCTTATTTCTTTCTAAGCTTACCCACCACCTGACTCAGGCTTCCCTTAAGTGAACATACTGGAATCTGGTGTTGTCTTTTGACTTCCTTTGCTTTAGTCAATGTCTTACCTGAGAAGAAAGGGGTGGGGTACTCTAAAATCTTATAGGGGTTTTGGGTAGGCTAAGACAGTAAGAAATTGAACTCATACATTTTTTGTGAGTAAGCCCATGAGGGCTTACTCTTTTATAGATTTGATTCATGTTACTGAGAACTTAAAGCTATGCTTTTGATAAAGAATTGTTTTGAGCTTGTTTCAGGTCATCTATTTAACAAAAAACAAAATGACAAGTGACCTTGCTCCAAACTTCTTTGGTGACTACAAACATTTTACATACACTTTAGCATTTATTATTTACCGTCATCTATGTAGGAGCCATGTTGGCATACCTTTGCACAAAAGAAGGTGGGTTGACTTAATTCTCATAAATGGCACATGGTCTTTAACTTTGATGTATGAAAATTTACCAAGATAGTATATGTTGAATCACTGCTTACGACTGGAATAAAGTGGTGAATAAGACCATATTCAGGGCCCAGTATCCAGTTGAGATATGTCCAGACTTTTGAAATCTTTAAAGAAAGAACAGCTATGTAGTTGTTAAGTCATTTTTTAATATTTATTTATTCATCGTGTGTGTGTGTGTGTGTGTGTGTGTGTGTGTGTGCATACTCATACACACATTTGCCATGATATGCTTGTGGGCATCATAAGTCAGTTTTCAGGAGTCAGTTCTCTGCTTCCACTATGTGGGTTTTGGGGATCAAACTTGGATTTTTAGGCTAGGCAGCTAGTGGACTGCTGAGCCATCTTACCATCTCCAGCTATATAGTATTAGGTTGGAAGTGGACTTACTAAATGCTTTGAGACCTGAATTTTACAACTTTTACTTTCATTTACATAAATTGTAGCCAAACTTTCAGAAAAGCTGTGATGCTGGTGCTATTTTTTTTTAAACACAAAATTTTAGTCAATGATAATGGAGACAGTTGTTTGTACTTAGGTTATATAAACTAGAGAATACAGGAAATTACCCAGACAACTTAGATGAAAAATAAAACAAAAACAAAACCATGCTGTTGTGAGAAATCTGGTTTTCTTTTTCACATGTAAGGGTCAAGTACACAAATCCACAGAATAATTACGCAGATTTCCATTTTGCTGTACCCGTATAGGCAAAACCAGTTTGAAAATGTTAATGAGGTAGAGGAAAATGAGTTTCAACTTTTCTAATGTAAATGACTACTTTCCCCCATCAACTCAGTTTTAATATTCAATACCATGCCAATAATTTACTATAATAAAAAGTGCTATAAAACAGTTCACATGAACATTGGCCTTTGCAGTTAAAAAAAAAAATACAGAGCTATTTTTAAGAATGGGCCAGCCAAACTTTGCATAGAGACATTTTGTATGTTCTGAAATTGTGTATGTGAATTTAAAGGAATACTGTTGGAAAGTACTATTTTTTGTATATTATGCATACAAAAATTATCCAAAACATCAGATATAGCCTTGTTCACCTCAAACTTTCTCTAAGTATCTAAGTATCAGTACTGATGTATGGGTTTTCTGTACAGTATTATCTTGCCAGGTAAGTGAGTTCTGAATCGGACCTGAGTCGGAATCTTCATGGGAGTGTGGATCTTGGAATCTGCTTCCCAATAAAAGGTTTAGATGTTAGTCATTCACAGGGACACTCAGAGTGTCTGCCTTCACTCCAGCATTGGAAGACATTTCATTTGCTGCTTTGGGGGATCATTTTATGACTTATTTGTTATAATTTACAATGATTTGTTAACTTTTTAAAAAGTTAATTTCTGTTGAGATAATTGTTTTAAAAATTGAAGGAAATATGCATTGTGGACTTTTTTTTAATTTTTTTTTTTGTTTTGTTTTTTTTTAAAGGACAAGTTGCATAATGTGAAAACTGATCATTTAACCGTAGGGTCAACCATATTTACCCAGGGCTGATTGATTCTAGCAATTAATCCAATCCAGCAAACATGGTTTTATAAACTGATGTCAGAATTTATCTTTTAAGTATGGGGTTATTTTTCCTTTAAATTGTGTAATGAAAAGGAAAGGATATTTGTGTGTGTGTGTGTGTGTGTGTGTGTGTGTGTGTGTGTGTGTATGTATGTATGTGTTACTAGGGGTTGAACTCAGGGCCTCATGAACACAAGGCAAGTTACTCTAG
Source organism: Peromyscus aztecus (assembly GCA_902168405.1). Lineage (NCBI taxonomy): Eukaryota > Metazoa > Chordata > Mammalia > Rodentia > Cricetidae > Peromyscus > Peromyscus aztecus. The sequence continues at coordinate 42,221 of CABHPQ010169720.1, forward strand.
CACTAAGCTGTATTTCTAAAACTAGGAAGAGTGATTATACTTAATTCATCCATTTTTTTTTTCAGTTGAATACACTGCTTTGTAACCCAAAGGGGCCTCTTATAGGCTACAGATAGTTATATTCTAGGAAAAATGTTTGGCTGACACATATAGTTGAAAATAAATTCAAATGTCTGCATCGATGCTCATAGCATACACCACGGAGTCCCTGGGGTAGTTAGGTTTTCTGAAAGTCCTCTGCTTCTCTGGCCATGCTGAACCTGTTACTGAAGCACCCACATCTAAACTCTCCACATCTCTACCTCGTGATGGTTTCCCTCTTCCTTCTCGTTCTCTCTGTCATTTAGGTTCTGCCCAGCTTCTCTCCAGACTTGCATGCCACTAGCCAATCTCTTGACTATTATGATTCAAAAGCACGGGAAGCAGATCGGCAGATGTTCCCTGTTACTCACCACTGATGAGAACAAGTAGAAACTGATCAAAACAGGACTTTAGACCTGGGAAGCTGACAGTGGCTCAAGCTTTTAAAAATCTAGTTTCCTTCAATATATGTCCTTCCTAGGACCATGGCCCAGTGAACTTTTTCTTGTGGCTTCATTAAGAACATATACTTTAGTTTTTTTTTTTTTTTTAGCCTTGGCACATAAATAACACACAGATTTGTAGTATATGATTTCAGTATCTTCTATGAAATATGAAGTGTAATTTAAAAGTGAATGTTATATTGAATGTATTCATTGTTGATTCCACATCTCATTAGAAGTTTTCATGTTAATATTGGTACTTTCACAGTTAAATATGATCTAAGCACTATGGAACTGTACACAGACCTCAATTGTTGCCACAGGGACAATTTTATTACATGCCTTGCCTTCATTTTACTTTAATAACACTTAATAATAATGTATCACATTTATGTAGCACCTTTTATCCGATGATCCCAAAGCACAGTAAAAACATTAATTCTTAAAACTCTCTAGGAGAGCAGTAAGTATTTTTATACTCATTAAATTTTTTAATAAAAATATAAACTCATGCTATAGCTGGAGCTAACATTAAATGGCTTAATTTGCTAGGGAATAGAAGCTTTACAGTTTTTGCTCCTGGATTTTGAAACTTGGTGCTTATTAAAAATAGAACAAAAGATCCTATTCTGTGTGCAAATTGCAAATAATACATATATACATATATATATATATGAAAATATGAATAATACTTACAAGTGTAAAGAAGAATATAGTTATCCATAATGCTATAACATAGACATAACCACTGTCAACATCTGGATGTCTTTTGTAAGTCTTTACATGCACATACACAAATATGTTTTTTTATAGCATGTTTCTAAGTATATGTATTTTGTCACATATCATATCAAGGCAGTGTCCAATGTTTTAAATTGTTTTTGATTTTTCAGTGTCTACATGAAGATGCAGTGTGAACGTTTAACAATTCAACTACTCAGATACTTTTGAATTCTTGTGTTCTTTAAGGTTTGAGGATTAAACATAATCTTATAATGACTTTTCCTATGCAAAACATATTTTATTTCCCATCTGTTTCCTCCCCCCCTTAGGGAAGACTTTAGAAGTAGAATTACTGTGTCAAATGGTATTACAGTACTTAGGGTATTTGTGTGTATAAAAAATTAGATTCTGCAATGTTTTAGTAATTTGTCAAGTCTTTTATTTACAAAAGTAAAGCTGGGTTTTAAATTCCTGGTGAAACTTGTTCTGAATGTAAGGGTAAATAAATAAAATATTGTCATGTTAGATAAAAGCATCAGCTCAGTGATAGAGTACTTGCCTACTGTGTATAAGGCTATAGGTTCAATCCCCATCACTTGGAGCAAGCGTTACTGAGTGTGTGGGAGAGAGGTTTAGATTCGGTCACTCTTAGGTTTTAATTTTACCTGGGTGGCTTCAGGCAAAATTTTAATTTATGAGTCTCACCCTCTCATCTGTAAGTTGGAGATGATAATGTTTGTTTTATAGAAGTACTGTAATCTTTAAATGAAATGATACCTACGACACAATTGTAGCTTCTGGAACTTTCCCACTGTCTCGATGATTTATCCAGTCCCATGGCTTCCACATGCATTTATATGCTGACAGTGTACAACTACCTTGCCCTGGCTCAGACCTGTTTCCAGAGTCCCTGAGTTGCGTATCCAGTTCCATACTTAAATTTCCGCGTATGTATCTCCCAGGCATCCCAATCATAAAGCTACTAAAAGTTCCAGGTGTGTTATCTTTTCCATATGTCTCTTTACATGCTTATATATAAATATTTTATAAAGTTATATCATTAATAAACATATTTGTCATGGTTCTCTAGAAAAACAGAACCAATAGACTACTACTCTTATATGCTGTATTCTCTGTCTTTTTTCTCTTTCTCTCCCTTTCTTCCTGTACTCCCATAGTGGCAAGTCTGAAGTTGGCAGGTTAGTATGTCTAGTAGGAGGACGCTGAGAAGGACAGATGTTTCTTTCGACACCCAGTCTTGAATTTTAGGGCAGCTTGGAGGGCATGGAATTCCATCATCTCCAGGTTCTTAAATTCTCTCGTTGGTTAGATGAGGGTAATTTACCTTATTCAGAGTTTGCTAGCTTATCTTAATCTCACCTAAAAATGCTTGCAAATGACATTTAGCCTAATATTGTGCATATATCTCGATGCTGTCTTTAACCAATCTTGCACTGTCCCCAACATGCAAAAGTAGCCATTATGCTAAATTTATATGTAAAAGCACCGATCGAACAACTCTCCACCACCAATCTTAATGCCCTTCACGCCTTCTCTCATCTCTTTATGCGCTTCTGGCATTTGTTTTGCTGTTGAAGCTAAATTCCCACAATGGATAGCTTCTCTTCTCCCACCCCAGGGCAAATCCTTCATCGAGGCCTGTATGTTTCTTTGTAAACATTTTCCCAATCCACCTTTTTCTTAGCTACAGTCACCACTCCTTTCCAACCACACTTCTCACTCTTATCCCATCTAATTGCCTCTCAGCCTGAATACCAAAGCAGTCTAAAATTTCAGTTTCTATTGTAAAAGTCTGCCAAATTTCCAATGACCCTGTGAATAAAAACTATTTTTTTTATCCTAACAAATGTCAAGAAGTCCCAAGACTAAGCATGTTTTTGTTCCTATCCACTATTAAATGCATATGTTGCCTTTTTTCTTTTTCCTGAACCCACTCACTCTCCACCAGTACTATGGGCCATTTTTAGGCCCTAGAAATTGCCTAATTCACTATTGCTTCAAAGCCTTTCCACGAATTGCTCTCTCTGTTTGTTCTTTTAAAGCCATTGTCCTTAGCTTCTCCCTTTGTATTGTTTAGATATTCATAGACATTTTCCACTTAGAGCAGTCATTCTGAATACCGTCTAGAGACATCCTTTTCACGATACCTTGCTTTCACTTTCCATGAGTGGTCACAGTACATGGTGTGTGAATATGTATTTGTTTCTTGAGAGTCTCTCAGGCTAGTCTCTAACTTACATGGCTGCTTGGGTTGCCATAGTATATTCATTGCCTAACTTACACTTTATTTGCACAAACAGGGTATTTGGTCAACATTTGAATAGATGAAAGATTAAACATGGATTAACTCCAGTGCTATTCCTTTCTTCATTATTAAAATGATAAAATTATATGAGAGTTTGCTAGCAGTGACAGTGTTGACTTCTAGAAAGTCACTTCTAGAAAGAAGATCAATCCATGACTTAATTCCCAGAATCTGTAAATGTGGTTATATTTGTAAAAAGGAGTCATTGCAGATATAATTAAGATTTTCAAAATGAAATCAACCTAGATTATCTGAAAAATATCCTTATAAGAGATACAGTTAGACAAAAGCCATGGCTGGAAGACAAAAGCTGGAAGCTAGAAGAAGCAAGGAAAGGATGTCCATTAGAGTGCTGACACCTTGATTTTGGATTTCTACCCTCCAGAAATGTGAGAGAATGAATTTCCTTTATTTTAAAATACATAGTTTTTTACATTAAACCCTGGGAAATTGATTAATGAGGTAATATTGTTATTAAGGTCTTTAAAAAATTTCTACACTTTGGTTGGTTAGCACTTTGGTGGTAAAATTCCCATTTATCCTGATTTAAGGACTCAGAACACACCCCAATGTATTATAATACACAACATTGTCAACAGTCATTGTTCCCTACTAGCCCAGATAAAGATGTTTATATAGTCTATATCCTTTTATGTTAGTGATACTTAATTTTGCATGGTTTTTCTTTCCTAATATAATATATCAATTATCACTAAGAAATGAGTACTGGGAGCTCGGTGGTAGAGTGCTTATCCTGACCACACAAAGACCTGTCTTTAATCTCCAGCATTAATTAAAAAGAACATGATTTTGAGAAATGAGTACTAGGATGGTGAGATGCCTCAATGGGTAAAGGCTCTTTCATCTCAAGCTGATGACATGACATTAATCCCCAGAACCCAGAAAAACACCTGACACAATCGTTCACATCCGTGATCCCAGCACCCACTTTGTTCAGAAGTTTTTAGACCAAATAGCTTGGAGTATGCAGAGTGGTGGAAACACCAATGGAGACCTTACTTCAGCAAAATTGAAAGGGAGAACTGACTCCCAAAAGTTGTTCTTTTATCTCCACATGCACATTGTGGCATGCACAGACAGACAGACACACACACAGATACACACACACGTACCATATGTGCATATATGCATGCAAAATAATAAAATAAACACGTTAATTTTCAATGTGCAAAAGCAAATAGGTTTGGCCATAAACTATAGTGAAATAATCCTATTCCTGTTAATCCTTATAGAAGTTTAGGTTAGTATTTTTATTAATTGTGCAAATGAGTAAACTGAACATGGAGATTAAGCATCCTGCAAATCCTATAGTACTTGTAGCTAGAAGTGATCAGCGTTTTGTTGTGGAGCTTTTTAATTACTATGTATCCTTAAGTAACTAACATACTGTAAGGTGAACCAAGATGCTATAATAACCCATGGGTGAATGCTGTATCTCCCCATTAACTCACAGTAAAGTAACTCAGTAAACCTACCCCTTTTCATTGCTTAGGAACTTCATATAATTGTTCCTTTCAGAAAATACTTTATTTCACAAGAATCCCAGGGAGCGACACACTGATAGTGGAGCTGGTGGGGGGAAGTGATTGCCATATTTCTCGTCTCAAGATAATCTAGTTAAATCAACCGAAGTGAAGAATCATCTCCTTTGACTCACGGCTTCAGAGGGCTTTCATCATGGTGAGGAAGGAGTAACCAGTGCAACTCATTCTGTGGACGTAGGAGTGTGCGGAGGTTGCATGGACCAGGGGGAGAGCTACTTACTAGGCCGGAAACGGAGATAGAGCAAACCTTCAAAGCCTACCCCTAGCGACCCACACCAGCAGGTGGTGGTGGAGCTCCTGAAGATTCCACAGCCTCCTGAAATGATGCTACCAGTAAGGGAACAAGAACTCAAACACGAGTCTGTGGCAGACACTTCCTGGTCAAAGCACACTAGGAATTCAGTGTGCCCATCTCGGCTGACTGTAGAGCTCATGTTTAGGCAGTCATGTTGGTGATACTTTATGGGTTTTGCAGCTTCCAACATCACTAGGGGATACAGTCTCACAAGAAAACTCCGTAATTCTCTGGCTCTTACAATCTTTCCACCCCCTCTTCTTCAATGTCCCCTGAGTATTCGGTGTGGGAGTGTTTTATAGATGTATCTACTGGGACTGGGCTCCAGAACTCTGAATTTTGATTGGTTGTGGTTTTCCGTAGTGGTCTTTGTTTGTTTCAGAGAGAAGTTTCCTTGATGATGAGTGAAGACCGCACTTATCTGTGGGTAGGAGGACAGATGTTTATAGGTTGTTGTTAGGGATTATGCTGGTTTAGTAAATTAGTGGTTGTAGATTCTCCTCCAATAACTATGACATCACTAGCAGTGAGTAGTTACCTAGGTTTCCAGTACCAGATGTATTTTCCCTCTTGTTGGGCAGGTCTTAAGTCTAACCAGAGAGCTGTGGCTCCATATTTTAAAGGGCTGAAACATGGTATAAGCTACCTAGCTCATATTTCTGTGCTCAGTTCATATTAATATGATGCTTTGAATCATTCGACTACTATTGTTTTTTGTTTTTACAAACTAGTAAGAATAGATAAAAAAGAAAGACTAATTAACTGACTCAATGTACAGTGTTGTGAAAATCTGACCAAGAACTTTTTAATCTCTCTTTTGTTCCTACTGCTTCTTCCCATCATTCAGTTCAGAGGAAGTCTGAGAACTTATATGGAGCTCAATAGCTTCAGGGGAAGGCTGTCCTGAGAGACTGCCATCTGATGCTCTGAACCATCTCTACCAGCCAAGCAACTAGTGGGTGCTACTGTGAGCTAGTGAGCATGTTCAACATCATGTTATGGCTAATGGTTTCGGACAGCTGAAGATCTGTCTGCATAGGCCAACTCATGTAGGCTCAAAGACCATGACTGACTAGAGTTGCAAATGATGCTAGAAAAACCTTAGTTGGCCTCGGACTCCTAATAGCAGCTTTTCCTTAACATTTCTCTTTGGTCAGTATGTTGGCTAGCTATACTTCTAACCTTCTATTTGGACAGAATCACGTGAGCATATCTTCTTCAGTTACATATATAACCTGGGCAAAACAAAAGTATTTGCATAAGTTACTAAAACTGTTCAGTGACTTGAGAAAACTCAAAATTTACAAAATCTAGGTATATATTACTAGTAAATATAGACGGTGCTAACCAAGTATGTTCACTGAATGACTAATATGTATATTTAATGAAGGAGGAAACATGAAGTTTGTGCTCTGGGCACTTACAACATGATATCAGTACAAGAATAGCTCTGTGAACATTATGTTTATATACATATTACCAGTGACAGTGTTCTAAGGGTAATGAGTGTTATTAAAATGATAAGACAATCCAAGGCTTGGAAGAACTGAATGGAAAGTGTAAATTTTATGTAAAATTTTGCATATTTTAAAAGGCTGTCACGACAGAAAGAAGTGTGTGTGGCAAGGAAAATGTCTTAGCTTGTCTGTTCTCATTTTACAATCTTTCTACATCTCCAGGCGACATTAAGACTTTAACCATTTAAGATATGTTGAAATTTCCAAGTTTGCTTGTAAAGCATAGTAAGTTGGAGGCCTTTCTAAGAGATGACAAAATTCAACCTCTTCAACACAAAAATCATCAATAGGCTTTCGTGTGATCCTCTTCCGGTCTGTTCCTCTCAGTCAGGGGAACTGCCTCCCCCCTTCTTCTCATAGGAGATATTTATGATTGATTCTTGGTAGCCTCTCTAGTTAGAAGATAAAGCATATCAACATTACTGCAGAATACTTGTGTCCATTGTCCACCTTTTTCTACTTTCACAGCTGTGTTTCTGCTCAAGTTATCTGCAAGGGCCTCTAGATTTGCCTTTCTGTTATTGAGCTTGTCTTCTGTAACTCACTTTTCTACCCCTTACCTAGAGTGATCTCCTACACACAAAAATGTTTGATCATGGTACTGGCTAGGTTTGTCAGTTTGGCAAAAACTAGAGTCACCTGGGAAGAGGGGACCTCAATTGAAGAATTGCCTCCTTCAGACTGACATGTGGGTGTGTCTGTGGAATATTTCCTTAGTTGCTAATTAATAGAAGAGGGCCCATCCCACTGTGATCAGTGCTGTCCCTAGGCAGATGGGCCTAGGCTGTGTAAGAAAAGAAGTTGGGAGAAGAGTGGAAAGAAGAGTCGTTGATCAAGTCAGGGGAAGTGACCAACCGTTAAGTCTTCCCTCCACGGGGTCGTGTCTTCTTCAGTTCCTGCCTCTGGAGTCCTACTTTGACATTCTGTTTTGGCTGTCCTCATGGTGGACTATAACCTGGAAGATAAATTATCCTTTTCTTCCCCATGTTGCTTTTGGTTAGTGTTTTATCAATGCAACAGAAAGCAAACAAGAATAATCATGTTACGCCATTTCTTAAATTTTCAATGCTTTTCCATTGTTAGCTTGAAGACACCTAAATGTCAGTCCATGGCTTACAAAGTTTTTCTACAATATGTCTCTCATGTGTTCTTTTAC
>CABHPQ010169721.1:0-10769 GCA_902168405.1 Peromyscus aztecus
CAGCTAGTAGCATTAATGTTTCCAGAAAGCAATTTTCCATTGGTTGACTTATTTTTCTCTCACTCAAACTCTTCAGAACTAAGGAATAACAAGCCATATGGATCAGCAATATATATGTAATATATGCTTTCTCTTTAAATGCTATGAACAAAGTTAAATGTCAGATACAAAGTAAGAGATCCTTCTAACATAACAGAAAATACAGTCATTATTCAAGACATAAAGGGAAATGAGAAAAATAGCTATTCTGCTTTGTTCCTGTTTTTCATTTTTCATTAGTTCTATGAGAATTTTGTGGAATAAATTTTGACCATATTTACCCCTCTTCTCATTCTTCCATGATCTATACCCCTTACTCACCTCCCCTGTGGTACTTTGAAAGAGAATGTGTTCCATAGACTCATATGCTGGCACTTGTCCCAATTTGCTAGTACTGTTTAGTGAAGTCTTGAAAGTTTAACCTTGCTGGAGGAAGTATATCACTGTGGGGCTGTAGTGGGTAGCTGTTCCAGCTTTGCCCTGGAAGTACTACCCCCACTGAGGCTTCCGGTAACTGTTATGCCTACAAGGCGGGGATGAGAGAGAAGCCCTTAAGACCCAAGATCCAGATGTGTCTGGCTCTCTTGGTTCCCGGACCCTGGACGCTGGAGGTAGACTGAGCAGAGTTCTCCAGAGAACACCGCTGGACTGAGCTACACCTTTCCCTGACCCTATAGCCTATCCCTTTACTTGTAAGCTACCCCACAAAATAAACCTCCCTTTTAACTACGTGGAGTGGCCTTCATTCTTCTACCAATATGGGATGACTTCAGTTTATAAAGCCTCATGCTATTCCCAGTGTGTTCTCTCTCTCTTCTTCCCTCCATCCCTCCCTCCTTTTTTCTCTGCTTAACGCTGGCAGTAGAGCATATAAATTCTCAGGTTCCTGATCCTGGGTCTATAATGCTTCTGCTATGCCACCATGGGCACCAATTCCTCTTTAATTGTAAGCCCAAATAAATTATTTATCATATAAGTTTCCCTGGTTATAATTATAAAAAAATCCACAGCAACAAAAAAGTAACTAATACTTTATGCAAATTTTTTGTTGTTTGTTTTTTTTAAACTCATCAAGTGCAGTTTATACTGCCCATATGTATTGGATGTAAGGCCTCACCCTCAAGGAAAACCAAGTCTACCTCTCCCAGTTGCTATTAATTTCTGATAGTTCATGAATTAGTGGCGATATTTCATGACCACTTTTCCTCTCTCTGCTAGAATTTTGCATGGCAGGTACATGGAATTGCTTTATGTGTGCTGTTGTAACCACAGTGAAGTGAATGTGAAACTGGACTGTGTGTACAGAAATCATTATTCCCTTGTCATCATCAACCACCAGTGACTAGGAAAACCTTTTTTTCTCCTCTACCACTATGATCCATGGCCCTAGAAACAGTTGTTGTCATACAGATGTTTTATTTAGAGCATTCTATCCCTTTTATATGATGAAGCTTGATTAGTTTTAAATCTCTGTGTTGATCACTATGAACTGCAAAAAGATACTTTTCTGACCAAAGTTCCCTGAAACTCTAATTTGTGGGTGTAAAAACAAGTCATTAGTAGTTGCTTTAATACAGTTCACCTCTGGAGATTATGATATGTCTGTACCTGTTTACCCTTGATAATTGTGCCAAATATGGGTTTCAATTTAAGAAGTGGACCTTAGTGAAATCAGACAGCTATTGTATTTCCATGCCATTGTATTAAGACATCATGCCATCAGAGGGCATGTCTTATCTAGATGGTCATACTGTAGCAAGCAAGTCACATTTTCAGATAAGATTGTTGATTCCTTTTCTCATTTGGCAGCATGTGTATATTCTAAAGTATCATAAAAACTACCTAATACCAATGAAGCCTTTGTGTGCAATACCCGCTTGTACTTCAAAAAATTGGGTCACACTGACCAATTTCAAAAGGTAACCAACAGCATTGACAGTATTGAATAATGTTTGTGGATCTAGAGGACCTCATTTGCCAACAATTCCAAAGGAAGCAACCCAATCTTGGCATTGGATTTTGTATTTGTTAACCTATGGTATAGAGTAGAAGTGTTTTCATCCCTTTGTAGGCTTAAATTAAATTCAATTTTTCATATGTATATCTATATATCTATCTGACTATATGTCTCTGTCTCTCTGTCTCTCTCTGTCTCTCTCTGTCTCTCTGTCTCTCTGTCTCTGTCTCTGTCTCTCTCTCTCTCTCTCTGTGTGTGTGTGTGTGTGTGTGTGTGTGTATAGGCAGGTATGTCTTTTAGGAAGCTTCTATAGAAGTACATTTCCATACGATTTTTTAAATTGTTTTTAATTATCCTGCCCTGTACATTTTAAACCCTTCCTAAACCATTATTCTCCGTTCACAATTTATACTTGTTTTGCTGTGTCTATATTCCATCCCTTTAGACCCCATTTTCCACATGACCCTTACTAGTTTCCTTATATCTGTCGGTATTACAAATGTAACAGACAAATCTGAAGATCAAATTCCAAAGTACCCAATTGAGAGAAACTTTTGATATTTGTCTTATGGGGTTACCTCACTTGGAATTAGTGAGGAACAATATGTTAACACACATATAAGTAGGGGAAAAGGTTAGTCAAGTATACCCCAATAGTCTGAGGATTAATTGTGATGAAAATGCCATAGCATTAAAATATTGTAAGATGTTTTGCATCTGGTTTAATTATTTGTTCTAGTCACATGTATATGTATCCACCTACATCAAGTGTAGCTAGAGTTTTCCTGCCTGGCCCACAGTCAGGACAAATCTCTGTCACCCGCCAGTCCCACAGCCGCTCAGACCCAACCAAGTAAACACAGAGACTTATATTGTTTAAACTGTTTGGCCTAATGGCTCAGGCTTCTAGCTATCTAGTTCTTACATCTTAAATTAATCCATTTCTATAAATCTATACCTTGCCACGTGGCTCTTGGCTTACCGGAATCTTCAAATGCTGCTTGTCATGGCAGCGGCTGTCAGTGTCTCCCTCTGCCTTCGTGTTCTCTCAATTCTCCTCTCTGTTAGTCCCGCCTATACTTCCTGCCTGGCCACTGACCAATCAATGTTTTATTTATTGACCAATCAGAGCAATTTGACATACAGACCATCCCACAGCAATCAAGTCCACACTAAATTTTAAACTGTGATTATTGTACAAATTTTTGCCATACAATAAAAGGAATTAACATTTCTTTGAGCTAAGATATGCTAGTACCTAACTTGAAATTCCATTCCTCTCATTTTCTCTCACCTGCTTTCACTCTTTATTTTCTTTGTTAAGGGGATTTTCCTCTTTTGTGCATTTAGTTTACAAGAGAAAGTTACTTAGTAGTATAATGTATTTAGATATCTGTTTTCCTCATATAAATTGTATATGTAATAAAGAATACTAACTTGTTATTAATGTAAAGAGACAAGTATTTAGGAAATAGGATATGTTCTAAGTGGTATTTTATCTATTGTTTTAAATTACTTCCTTTATCATTTGTGATAATAGTGTATGACCACATCACATTCCCCTTCACTTTTCTTGTCCCAAACCCTCCCATATTCCTTCTCTTGTTCTCTTTCGACCTCATGGTCTCTTTTTTTTTATTTACTGTTGTTGCATGCATATATGTGTATGTATTTACATATGCAATCCTAATTACACCATACTGGTTATGTACAATGTGAATTGCATGGATGTATTCAGGGCTATTTGGCATTGGATAACCAGTCTGCATGCACTTACCTGGGAAAGACTACTTCTCCAATTCCCACAATTCTTGAGATGCCTTTAGTTCTTTGTGTATGGTTGAGATTTCATTGGCTTGCCCCTGTCTCCTTATCATGTTTATTATTTGTTGCTACTTCATAAAATGCAATATCCAGTACATTCACATTATATATTACTTTGAAATACATTTTAGTACTTTAAAAAAATCAGAGTCTGAATAGGGCATCTGTGATTGATATATAAAATGAATAGAAAATCTCTTAATATAAAGAGGAGAATAAAAAAATAAAAAAGGACCTCATCAACTGTGTATGAAGCTATTGGGTAAGTAAGTTGTGAAAATCTAATGTTCAGCATACAGACAGCTAAAAATACTATGTTGTAAACTTGAAATCTGTGGTAATATATTGTGTACCCTAGTAAACTTGCCTGCCTGAGGATCAGAGAACAGAGTCTGCCACTAAATTATACACAGAGGCTAGGCAGTGAAGGCACACACCTTTAATCCTATCACTTGGGAGGCAGAGATCTGTCTGGATCTCTTTGAGTTCAAGGCCACACTGGGCTACATGAGATTGATCCAGTATAGGAGAGAAACAGAGCCAGACAGTGGTAGCACACACCTTTAATCCCAACACATGAGATCTCATGCCTTTGCTTGGGAAGCACACAGGCCTTTAAGCCTTTAATCCCAGGAAGTAATATGACAGGGTAGATAAAGGTATACAAGGCATGAGGAAACAGGAACTCACTCTCTTTAGACTGAGAATTTCATAGAGGTAAGAACTAGTAGCTGACTGTTCTGCTTCTCTAATCTTTCAGCTTTCACCCTGAAAAAAAAATCATAGTCTGAGGAAAATATCATAGTTTGAACATTGTAAGATAAGAGAGAAAATGTACCCCATGCCACATCAGTTGGTGAATTGTAAATAAACTGATAAATTTGTGTAGTAGTCTGTACGGTTTCAATTTATCAAAATAATTAAAAATAATATAAACCACAATTTAAACTACAGTGGAGGGACTGGAGTGATGTCTCAGTGACTTAAACACTTCCTACGTAAGCACAAAGACCTGAGTTCAGAACCTCTTACCTACATAAAATATCACATAGCCCAGCACAGAAGAATTACAGAGAAGACAATCCCTATGGTTGCTGAGTATCTTCCTACCTGAATAATTAACATCCAGTTTCAATGACAGTCTACGTCTCAAAAGTTAAGTGGGTAGCAAGAGAGGAGGTGATGTAACACGTCTGTTCCTCATACTTATGCATCCATATACACACGTACACATCCACTTGTACATATAAACATTAACAAATATACATATATACCATACCTCCCCACCAAAAACACTCACACAAATCATAGTTCCCCTTATTGTAGCAATGAAGTAGAGACAGGATGAGGCTAGTGATAAAATTGTTGTCTTCATAGGCAGTAGACTCTGATGACCTGCATCCTCCAGCTGGCCTCCAATTACTAATAGGCTACTAAGCTATGAACTAATTAATTAGTTTACTTACTGGTGAAATTAGTGTTTATATTTCCAATTATCCATAATTCCTAGGACAACCACCTAGAGAATGTCTTCAATGTATGAAGCTGTTGAAGTTTACTACATCAAAATAAAAGAAAAAAGTCATCTCCTATTTTCTCACAGAATTTCTATGATTCACACTTTAGTGGATTTTTTTGCTATGTTTAACATTCACACCCATGTTTTTCAATGTCTAGGACAACATATCTGCAGATGAACTATTCCAAACTGACTGAATTTAAGACTAAATTTTCCCCATTTATTTATGTAAAGAAAATATGTAAATTTTAAAAATAATATTTCTATTTGGTATTTGAAAATGTCATACCATTTTGGAATCTTGAGAAGTCAATGTTAGTTTTACTAATGTATTTGAGTAGCCCAGAAACATTCCTTGTAACTTTTGTATTTGTGTTAAAACTATATATCTATATTAAATTTGCTAATATATATCTCTCCTCAAATTAATGCTTTAAAGCAGTAGTTCTCAAACTGTGGGTTGCAACCTTTTTTGGGGTCACATATGAGAGATCCTGAAAATAAAATATTTATATTATGATTCCTAAGAGTAGCAAAATTACAGTTGTGAAGTAGCAAAGAAATAAGTTCATGGTTGGAGTCACCATAACATGGGGAACTATATTAAAGGGTCATAGCATTAGGAAGGTTTAAAACTACTGCTTTAAAGTAGCAAATATTTTCATAAATACACAATAGTCAAGTGAAACTTTAAAATTATTTCTTAGAGCTTTGTGAGGCACCTATATACCTACATTGCTAGTCTATCAATTATTTATCTGTTTGTTTATACATTTTATTCTAGATGACATTTTGACCAAATAAATGTCTTGTGAATTGATGACAGGGATCATTAACTAGTTAACACTTCTAAATTTTCTTGTCTTAGGATATATTATTATTAAATATTTTTGCATAAAAATGAGAATGCACTTTTACAAAATAACACAAGATGTAAAAATATGAGAAATAAAATATTCTTAGCAACTAAAAAAGATGGCTAATATAACACACAATTTAAATTATGTAACTTTTCAACTTTCTTGAGTATTATTAATAATTCTGTATACCCAATAAGAAAAAAATATGCCTAAGTATGTACAATTACTTCATCAAATGAATTTCCATCATATTTAAGAATATAAGAAGAATAGTCACAATAGGCTTTTATCATTTGTCTGTTTTATTAACATTCTAATTTTCTTACTTACAGAAAGAATATTTAAATGTACAAGGCTTGCATATGGAAACTTAATAAGATTGTAATGTATTTTTAAAGCTTAAAAATACTTATTCAGAATATTGAGAAAATCCAAAATCAGTCAAACAGAAATGAATCAGTAAATCAAAACAATACTTTAAAATATACATCATTTTTGTTCTATATTTTTCTGTTTATGACTGCAGCCCAAACCTTAATTAAATGTGTTATAAAGCTAGTTTTACAAATAAGTATTATTCTCACCACTGTCTCTGTGATGGTGCTTTAATAATTTTCTCTTTTATTTTTGATTTTTTTCTTCACTGAATGAAGTCATAGACCCCTTGACATTTCTTATGCCATATATCTAATGAATATGCTTCTAAGATCCCTGAGTCACAGAAATACCTGACTTCTGTAATTAAAATGCACAGTCATATCTGACACTTATTAGATGAATCTGGTAGAACATCACTGATGGCTTAATAAGTGCACAGTTCCCACGGGATACCTAGACGACATCCCATAAAGAAAATGCATTGTGGGTTTACCTGCTTAAAAATTCTCCATGTGAGGCCACTCTGCTAATCAACGTTTTTATGCCAGTTATTTTATTTCCCTGGGAGATTTTGGCAAACTGGGTTAATGTAGGGCATCAATTGATTAGTGCAGCCATCATGCTAAATGATCTCCTGTGTTGCTGTGATAGCATACAAAGGGTCTCTCAGAAGAAATTTATCAAACTTTTACTTATTTATTCAGGAGTTTTTACTCCCCGCCATTTACCAGTAATTATGGTAGTCAAGGAGACAATGTGGTATGTAATTATGAGCTTGGAGTTTGAAGAGATTTTCAAGACTTTTAACTTAAAAATTATTTGGGAAAGTTCTTTGAGGCATACAACCTTATTTTATTTCACTTATGAAAAAGAAATAACCATTTTATGTGCTTCATATGGGTATAATATTGAATCCTATCAAAAAACTTATATCAAGATATCAAAGGACAAGTTTATGATCATTGTAACCACTCACATATATTGAGTTAGCAGGCATTGAAGATGCTTGTAATTGACAAGGCTAATTGATGTTTGTCTCTTTTCCTTCTTATCATTCAGAGTTTATCATAATTACCACATGAAAAGTGTAAATTACCAATATAAATTTTGGTATTTACAAATGATATGTCATTAGTGCCAGTATCTACTCTGTCACATGTGGTTTTAAACATCAAATTTAAGGCGAAAGATAATAAAATATGATGTGAAAGATGACCAACAGCGCCACATCATCAGTCTTTTGGTACAAGGAAACACTTGGCCTTTTTATGATTAAAATTCAACATTTAGATCATTTTGACATTCCATTGAATTAGATAGGAGCTGTGATTGAAAATATCCAAAAAACAGTTGAAACAAACCTTGGAATTGCCATGATCAGTGTTCATATGTGTTCTAAATAGTTTTACATGTTGTAAATGTAGGAATTTAATCTTATTTGGTCAAAATAATATAAAAATAGTTTTAAATAGTCTCTTCCTCCTCTCCCCCTTTCTCTCTTCCTTTTCGTTCTTGCTTTCTATTCACCTACCCCCAATCTTGTGCCTTGAACTCAGAGTCATTCTGTCACAACCTCTCCAGTGTGGGATTACAAACATGTGCCACCATGTGATACTGGATCTTCTATTTCCTGTTTTTAGGCAATCCTAATATACTCATTTTGCTTTCAGTGATTATTTTAGTAAGGCATAACTTTATTGCAGAAATAATTGTTATGGGAATTGCTGAAGAGAGCAGATAAATTAAAAACTATTGATGCTAATGGATCCATGTATACTTAGGGATCATATCAAAATAATTTATACAAAACTGATAGAGTTCCGTATCATTTTATTTGGCACACAATAAGAGCCAATATAACTAAATGGTTAAGTGGAACTCTTCAGCCTCTAACCATAGTTCAAGAGTAACCTTAGAATGTGTGTTTCAACTCTCAGTGCTTGAGTTTGTACAAATGACAAGTGTGAGTGGCCATTCTACTTGCTACAGGACTTGTTAGAAAATCTTGTGTAAAATATGAGTTGTTAGTGTATGGAGCAATGTATTTATATTCTATGATACCCAATGGGAATAAAATATTAAAAAGTTTAAGATAAATATTTTCATCACTTGACAGCATTTTTAATTTTTAATATGGCTTAGCCATACCCTCTTATCTAGTAGAAGTTCCCTTTTGATAAAAGGAGTAGATAATCTCAAAGCAAGAACATTGGGGAGGGATTTGCACAATAAATATCTAGCTGAAGTACATACACATTTCTTAAAATAGTTGTATTTTAATATTTGAGGCTGAGAATATTCATAAGGCTAACTTTAACTTTTACCTAGTAATAAGCGGGCTGAAACTCATAAAATTTAAACAATGTGACTGCCAGGAATTATTCTACTATTATATATCCTGAAATCATGAAAGTTCAAACCTTCAAATTCTATGTACTTTTTTTTTTTTTTCAAAACAGGATATCTCTGTGTAGTTTTGGTGCCTGGATCTCTCTCTGTAGACCAGGCTGGCCTCGAAGTCAGAGAGATCTGCCCGGCCCTGCCTCCCAAGTTCAGGGATTAAAGGCATGTGCCACCACCGCCTGGCGCTATGTACATTCATATTAAAATAATAGAAAATATTTTCATAATCTGATCTGAGGCCTTCTCTAGTATCCGAGAAAAGTCAAAATGCCTGACCGTGTAAACCCTCTTTTCTTGGTATCATATAAAATTTCTGTATTAAAAATGGTATTCAGCCAGGCTGTTATAAATTATGTCTCACAAGATATTTAATGAACTTTATGCATATAGGACATCTCAATAAATTAAAAATAATTGAGAACAACTCTTCTGACATATCAAGAAATGAGTCAGAGAGCTCTTCCCCTCATTTTAATACCCACTACATATTTGTGTGTAAAATGAGGATCCCATTGAAGGTCTACAGGTGCACTACACATACTCTGATGCATCTCATTTATAATGCAAATTCTATATGTTCTATTATAAGACTATAAAATTACAATGTTGCCATAAATACCTTAAAATAGTCCATAAAAAAAGTATTATGTTTTCAATTTTCAGTGAAAATGTATGTGATGAAAGCTATAGATCATTTGGTGGGATTAGAAAGCTGGTTATAACTTGACTGTGCTGGTTTATGTCTTATGGCAACTTCTTTCCCCATGAATTAAATTCGGAGTTTACATGGTTACTTTTACCTAAGCATTGTCTAAATGTCAAAAATTTGTCATTGGATGAGTCACTATCACCTTCTTTTAGAAATTATTTTAATTGTTTCCTTTATTTTTGATAAATATCACCTTTTAATCAATAGTTCTCACTTTTTCTCATCATTTGATTCAAAGTAGTTCTGAATAAAATTTGGCCAACTCTGCCCCATAATTCCTTAGGATGATGCCATATATTTTATCAGTCTAAGCAATGTTATTGCTATAATGTTCTCTTCTCTTTATTTTTATTTCTTGCCTCTGATAGTTAATTGCTGGCATGTAGTTTTTCATATTTTGAAATAAATATTTCCAGTGATGTTAGATGTCAGAGAGATGGAAGTATCTTCCATTCCTAAATGTAACTTCATAAAACTACAATGTGTTAATGTGACTATTACCCTTTTATTTTGAATCAAGACTGAAGTTCTCTAAGTGATAGTGAGAGTTGACTCTACAGAAAAACAAGCATTTATTATGGTTATTTTTTGTTTTATATTTTTTACAGTATTACTCAAAGATTAATTGATTGATTGATTGATTTTGCAAAATTAAAAGTTTACCTTTTTGACATAGTAGGGAATAGCTATGTTATCTTCCATAGTCTCATGTCAAGACCTAGTATTATATTCCCTCCATTATAAATTGTCTACTTATTTAAAGGTAAATAGATATTTTAATGATTTGTCCACAGATGGTACTTGTAGGACTTTGGACATTGACCTTTAAAATTTACTATTTCCTATGTTTTGTGTGGACATTAAATATTGCAATTCACAAAGATTATGGCCCTTACTGATTGGATAATCTCACACTCCTTCTCGCCCTCCTTTCTGCCCATTGGTTTTTCTCTTCCTTTTCCTATCAGATACACACATAGTTTAAACAGTGTTAGGAACTCCTATATTGGTCAGATACACACACAGTTAAAATAGTGTTAGGAACTCCTGTATTGGTCAGATACACACATAGTTTAAATA
>CABHPQ010169721.1:10779-58915 GCA_902168405.1 Peromyscus aztecus
TTCTCACTGATAGGAGTCCTACAAGAAGACCAAGCCACACAAATGTAACATAAATGCAGAGGCCCTATGTCAGTAGCCTTGGTGTTTGTCAGTTCAGTCTCTGTGGTCCTTGTGAGCCCAAGTTATTCTGTGGGATTTTTGTGGTATACTTTCACCAGTTCAAAGGTTATATGGCTGGGCTGGTGTCCACTGAGAGTGTTCTACACATTTAGGAAAGTGACAAAGTAGATTCTCCACTAGGTTTCATAGGGTTCATTCCTTATCAGCCATGGGTATTTGGCTAACTTTACAGTAGCAAGAAAATATTCCTTCCTATTTAGTATAACCAGAAGGCTGCTGAAAATACTTTCCACCTTCCTCTGCAGGAATTGCTATGCTGTCTAGTATTTGGCTGTGGATCTGCATCTGTTTCCAGCAGTTGCTGGATGAAGTCTCACTGATGGCAGTTAGGATAGGAACCAGTCTAAGAATATAGCAGAATGCAGTTAGGCACCATTATATTGACATTTTTTTCTCCAGTAGTGTTTGGTTCTATCTTCAGTCTCTGGGTATCCAGCTTCTGGGTCCTGGTACTCCAGGCAGTGTCAGAGGTGGGCTTACTCTCCAGGCATGGGATTTAGGATAGACTGGCCATTGGTTGGTCACTCGCTCAAACTCAGGCTACTTTTACCCCAACACATGCCATAGGCAAGACAGACTGTAGTTCAAAGGTTATGTGACTCAGTTGGTGTCCACTGAGAGTTTTGCCTGGTCTCAGGAGATGGCCAGTTCAGGCTATGTATTTACTACTGCTAGGATTCTTAGCTGGGATCGTCTTTGCAGATTCTTAACTGACTCTTAACTGACCACCCCACCCTTTCCAGGAGACTATTTCTACTCTCCTCCTTCACCTCCCCTCCCCACAACCTGATCATTTCTGTTCTCATCCTCACCACCCCTTGTCCACCAACAAAATCTCTTCTATTTCCCCTTCCTGTTAAGATTCTGCTGTCCTCCTTAAACCCTTACTGTTATCTAGTCTCTCTGGGTCTGTGAATAGTAGAATAGTTATCCTTTATTTTATAGTTAATATCCATGTATAAGTGATTACATACTATGTTTGTTGTTCTGGGTCTGGGTTTCCTCACTTAGGTTGATTTTTTTTTCTAGATCCATCCATTTGACTTCTAATTACATGATGGCATTGCTTTTATCAGTGTAATAATCTATTATGTAAATGTACTACATTTCTTTATCCATTCCTCAGTTGAGGGACATCTATGTTGTTTTCAAGTTCTGGCTATTACAAATAAAGCCTCTATGAACATAGTTGAGCAAGCGTCTATGTGGTATCATTGAGCATGCATTGGTTATAGGCACAAAAGTGGTATAGTTGGGTCTTGAGGTAGATGGATTCCCAGTCTTCTGAGAAAACCACCTTATTGATTTCCAAGATGGCTGTACAAGTCTGCACTGCCACCAGTTGTGGAGGAGTGCTCCCCTTACTCCACATCCTCTCCAGGATGAGCTGTTATCTGTGTTTTGGTATTAGCCATTCTGATAGGTATAAGATGGAATCTCAGAGTCATTTTGATTTCCATTTCTTTGATGGCTAAGAAATGTTGAACCTGTCTTTGAGTGTTTTTTGGCCATTTGAGATTCTTCTATTGAGAATTCTCTATTTAGATCTGTACCCAAATTTTTTATTGGATAATTTGCTTTTTTGATATCTAGTTTCTTGTGTTCTTTATATATTTTGGAAATAGTCTTCTGTTGAATGTAGAGTTGGTGAAGATCTTTTTCCATCCTTTAGGCTGACTTTTTTTCCTATTGTTGGTGTTCTTTGCCTTACATAAGATTTTGAGTTTCATGAGTTCCTATTTATTAATAGTTGATATTAGTGTCTAAACTATTGGTGTCCTGTTCAGGAAGTTGTCTCCTGTGCCAATGGGTTAAAGGCTATTTCCCACTTTCTCTTCTATCCGGTTCATGCAAATAGATCCATACCTACTTTTTTCTTGATATCTAAATTATTTGGTTCTTTATATACTTTGGATGTTATCCCTCTATCAGGTGAATAGTTGGTGTAAATCTTCTTTAATTCCATTGGCTGCCTTTTTGTCAAAATGTTTGTGTTCTTTGCCATGCAGTAGCTTCTCACTTTCTTGAGGCCCCACTTATTGGTTATTGGTCTTAGTGCCTGTGCTAATGGTGTTCTGTTCAGAAAGTCTTCTCCCATACCAATGATTTTAAAGCTATTCCCTACTTTCTCTTCTATCAGGATCAAATTATCTGTTTTTGTGTTGAGGTCTATAATCCATTTTGAGTTGAGTTTTGTTTAGGGTGATGAGTAAAAATATATTTGAATTCTTCTACATGCAGTCTTCTGGGTGGACCATCACCATTTGTTGAATATTCTGTCTTTTCTCCAGTGTGTGTTTCTGATAACTTTATCAAAAATCAGGTACCCATAGGTATGTGGATTTACTTGTGAGTCTTTAATTTTACTCCATTGATCAATGTGTCTACTTTTGTATCAGCACCATGCTGTTTTTATTGCTATACCTTTGTAGCTTTGTAGTACAGTTTAAAACCAGAAATGGTTATAATTCCTGCACCTTTTTTATTATTCAGGATTGCTTTGGCTATATGTTTTGTGTTTCTGTATGAAGATGAGAATTGTCCTGTCAAGATCTGTGAAGATTTATATTGGAATTCTGATGAGTATTACATTGACTCTTTAGATTGCTTTTGAGAGATGCCCATTTTTACTATGTTAATCATACAGATCCAAGAGCATGGGGAATATTTCCATCTTCTCATTTCTTCTTCAATGTTTTTCTTCAAAGACTTGAATTTTTTCATGCATGCAGTTCCCTTCCTTGGTTAGAGTTATCCTAAGATATTTTTTTCTTGTTTGAGGCTATTGTGAAAGATGTTATTTCCTTGATTTCTTTCTCCATCTATTTGTCATTTGTATATAGAAGGGCTACTGATTTTTGTGAGTTAATTTTGTATCAAGCTACTGTGCTCAAAATATTTATCAGTTGTAGGAGTTCCCTGGTGAGATTTTTTTCTCAGGTCACTCATGTATACTCCCTCTTACACTCTTTCTCCCCCCTCTTCTACAGGGTTCACAGGGCCCTGACTACAGGATTTTTATGGAGATATTCCGTTTGGGAATTTTTCTCCTTGTTATTTGCTGATCTTGCTGAACTTCTAATGCATGAAACTATCAGGGTGGTTTTCTTTGGCCACAAAACTTATAATAGTAACTTGCTATAACAAAACACAAAATTAATAAATACCCAGTCTTTGTTTTAGATTTAAGTAAAACATAAAAGCTACTTCTTGTAATTATTAAATTAATAAATGGATATTTGTAATAATTGGAGAAGTCCTGAGCAATCAGTTTTGTATTGAAACTCTGTACAATGAAAATGTTGGACACTGGTTTCTACTTTTTTATAGTAGCCCTCATTTCCATCTACAACATCCTCAGTATATCACAGATTCGTTTTCAAATCAGCTTCCTCATTTAAAGTCTTTGTATTACATAATGTTCAGTGTTCTATACATATTACAGTGGTAACAGTTTTCTTCCTTTTTCTAAATTTTTGCTAAATTAGTGGCATTAGGCCACTTAGTTTTTGACAAAGTTGAGAAATAGTGATTATAAAATCATTTAACTTTTATGAAGATTAGTTCTCTTATTTTAATTATTTTTTCTTAAGTACAATGTTCTATCAGTTTCTATTTTATAGTTTTTAAAATCATTTTAAGATTCTGGCTCTTAAAATCTTGCCACTGCCAGTACAATATCCCATGAGCCTTGAAGGAGGGGGTATGACAAGCTTCCCCCGAAAAAGTCTGAGCTTTTTGTATTCCCTTTTTCTCTGTGCCATGACCAGTTTTGGTTACTGGTGCTAATTGCCATCTATTGTAAAGTGGTAGATGAGTACAAAGAAACAACATTTCTTATATAAAGTAAAAGAGTTTACGTAAGACTTCACAGGGTTGTGACTGTACGAACTAGATATGTATAAATTCACGCCAGACAAAATCCCAGTGTGAAAAGGACACAGAGTACCACCTCTAGCTGAGAAGCTGTTCACAACTGATCATCCTTGGAAGAGGGGAGATCAGGTTTATTTAAGGGTATTGTCATGGGACAGTAGACTGTAGTCCAGTGGAGTGCCACACATGAAAGAAATTAGACTAATAGATTTAAAGGAAATTTGGTAGGTATGAAAGTAATATTTTAAAAGCCAATGAACTCATTTGAGAATGTATACATTTATAAAATATAAAGAAGTAGAAATGCTATCATTTAGCTGCCTGGGATATTTTCTTGGTCATTCAATCTATAAATAAATTTTAACCACTAACCTCCCCTTCATGAGCAGGTAAAATAAATTATGTATTAAATATTTGAACAGTGCATAGCCAGTTTCATAAACAGACCAAATAATTTAAGGGATTAAATTGTTTTCATGAGATAATTGAATATATTTTATTTGAAATAATCAAGTTTTTTAATCTTTTTTATATTAATGAAGCTTACATCAGGAAAAACTTATACACTTGCTATGCTTACCAGGTCTACCTCAAGCTGAATTTATGATGCTTTAAAATATTTGTTAATTTATTTTTGCCTGCTAAGTCAAGAGAATGAAACCTCAGAATTGAGAAAGAGGTATATCATTAAATAATAAGTCATTGCATTTTCTGAGTTTTTGGCTTGTTTTATGCAATATTTTTGTTCATAGTATTATATAATATATAGTTTCATATTTTAGGATCAGAACCTTGGTTAACTATTAATAAAGTTTAAATTGTTGACAATATTTGAACAATAAGATAGTGCATCAGATTTATATGCCTGTCTAAAAATACATCTTTTTAAAAGAAATTTTTATTCATTTTATTTTACATACCAGTTACAGATCCCCTTCTTCCCTCCTCCTGCCCCTCCAGTTTAAACTACATCTTAAGAGTAAAGTAATGATATAAGGTGTGAAACCTGGAATCTTAGGCTTGGCAGCCATTCATTTTACCTGTGGAGCCACCTCTACAGCTCAAGACTTAACTTGCATTATGCTCAACCTAATGTTGTTACTAATGTCCAGCTAATACTTTATGTTGCATAGAATATGATTAATTTTTTTAAAAAGTATCATGAGAACCAAACAATAGTAGAGTTAGAAGATAGGGGATTTAACCTTTGAAATTACTTATATGGTAAAATCAGAAAATATAAAACAAAATACTATTTGGAAACTTGCGGGTATTTAGAAAGACAGGATTATTCATTTTTCCTATATCCCTGGGGTGGATCTTGCATATGCCAGGCCAGCACTCTACACTGAAGCCCGTCCCCAGAACCATTTTTGTAATTTCTGTACCTTGGTCTGACATTTTACATTCGATGTCCAAATATTTCCCTGTGTTAAGTATTTTACACTCTTATTTAAAATGTGTTTGTGCATATGTATTTGCATTGTTTGGTTGGTTGTCTTTGACACTGAGAAAATGTTAAAGTCTTAGGATTAATCTACTCAGACACCTAACTTAGAGTTCAATTTCATTTTTATTTCCACAATATTCCCGAGACCTTTGTCAATCAACGTGACATATCAGTTAATTCATATCTTATAGTAGGTCCTTATTGCACACTGTCACTTGGCCAACACTTCACATCATATCATCTGCCACGTTCTAGTTTAAGATCTTACCACACTTTCTGAGCTCATTTGCTTATGACCACTTCCAGATAGTGATCTTTGAAAATAAAATGATGAATGTTTTATTTAAAATACAGCTTTCCTGTTCCATAACAATTATCCAGCAGCATATATAAAACTCTGAAAAAAAGTTTTCTGCAAATTGTAGATGGACCAAGACTTTAGAAATTTCTCATGATTTTCAGAGGTAATGTGGTGTTGATTAAATTCTACAATATAAGGAAACTAGTTTAACTTTGTAAAACTTCATGATAAACCAAACATGCTTGCTTAAAACATTCCAGAAACTGTATTGCAATTATAACAGGAATACTGGGAAAAACAACATTTAACGGAGACTTGGTAAGGAGGAGAGTGGAAAAAAGAGAATTTTAGACCTTGTCAATATGTAAATGCTTAGATAATACGCAATACAATATAGGCGTATGACATGCTACAATAATTATAACCAGGTTCTAATGCCCATCTAATTCATGGCAGTTTTTAACATCAGCACCAACAGTTTGCAAATAACTTATTAGGGTTTACAAAGATACAAAGTTATAAGATTTTTAGCTGAATTAGGACCAACTCTATGAGGGAAAGGAAAAAAAAAGACCTTGTATAGTGATATTAAATGAAACTACTACCAGAGCTGTCTGAAAAGAAATCAAACGATAAAAGACTATAGCCTTCTTGCCAGATGGATTTCAATCTGACTCCAAGTTTCCTGGAGGGTAAATAAAAAGAGAAATCTGATCAATTTCATAATTTACAACATCCATGATAAAGGAAAACCAATTTACTCAGGAGAAGTGCAATTATTCTTGCTACAAAAAGCTGTTAGAAATTTCCCCAAGGGTCATCATAAAGAGGACACTATAAAATATAATGAAATATGCCTTGAACAACATCTTTATGACAGATGCCACTAAGTGTTTCACAGAGTGATTTTTATTGTGTTATTTACTTTATACCTACAGTGTAACTGTACAGTTTTGGGTATAGTTTAATAATGGCAGACATGTTTGAGTAAAAGAGAAAGCAAATTGAACAAAATATCTTTCCAAATTCCTCAAAATTGTGTTTTTCTTCCTTGATCTCTTTGGAGAAATCTGGTAGCAATTAAGTTCATAATAATTATAATGCAATAAGTAGTTGCAGATATCTATAAAATACCATATAGTCCTAGAAGAAACACAGGATTGGAATAATTTCCAAGGGGGGGGACCTGAATTGGCTCTTCTGAGATGTCTATTACAGATATATTAATATATTGATAATTTATATTTTTACATAATTTCTGTATATAAGTGGTTAGGGCCTGAAAGAAGCTGGGGACACTTCCATTGCAGAGGTATAATTGCTTCAACAGTCAGGGTTGTTCTTGTAAAATGAATATGACTTGAACTCAATGTAAACATTTTGGGCTTTCTACAAGGAAAGTGGATGGCACAATGATTCTATTTTGGATTTTAAAGATGCTTTAATTCACATTGATGGAGTAGATTATGTAGTTATTTTGTTAGATCACACTTGCTGCATTGTAGATCATGATGGATCAAATCTCTCTTTTAGGCTACGTCTTCCCATGATACAGAAAACTTAACAAGGGGATTGATGAAGACTTTTTTTAGTTCTTTTGCATGGACCAATGCCTTCTTGCCTTTGCTTTTGATGTAGAGGAGACAACTTGTCTGTAGTCTCTAGGACAGATCAAAAAAGTATATTCTAACTGACAGGAGACATGGTTGCTAAGGTCCAGCTTCAGTGTCCTTGATCTCCTTGTATCTCACTTCACTTTTAATACAGCTCAAAGTCCCCTCACGGATATTTGTAAGTTATTTTGTTGCATTTAATATTGAGCTTTTACTTTGAAGACTGAGCCTTGGTTTTTACAATAGTTTGATGGGCGACATAAATAAAAAAATGCTTTGGCTGTGTTCTTTGACTCTTCCCAAAGCTCTATCCCTCGTGTTCACCTTCTATTGCACAAGCACACCAAAGTCCAGACTGCAGTTTGGCAACTGCTGTGGGAGGTCTTCAGGTACCAAGTATTGTGAGACTCTAGTGGGATGTTAACTATACAATTGACCAATAGTTGGCTTGAGGAATTAAAAGTGAAAGGTAGATTTGGAATTTCTTTCTTTCTTTACTTACTTACTTACTTACTTACTTACTTACTTACTTACTTACACATTGTAACAGGGTCTCATGCAACCAAACCTAGTCTCATATACTCACTGTGTAGCTGGAGTTGGTGCTGACTTCTTGATCTTCTAGGTTTTACTAACTAAATATTGGGACTGCAGATATGCACCACAATTACTGGCTTCCTGCGTTAAATCTTGATTCATGACAGGAACAAAGGAAACAAAGTTAATGAATATCATTTAAAATACTAGAGTGAGTAAATGATGATATGTTAAATAATATGACAGAAGAAAGAGTGGGTCGTTTATCAACTGCAATGCAAGCAAGGGAAGAAATTAATTACAATTAGAAGGCATCACACTGTAAAAACTCAAAGTTTAAGGAGTCCTTAAAAAGAAACCTTGAAGATGCCAAACACATTTAAAACCATGTTGGTCTCATTATAGAAGACTTAACTCAGAAGCTCAAGGAGACACAGAGAGATTAATTGAGAGAAAACAAAAGCTAGATGAAAATAAATAGGAATTAAAATTAAATCATGGTTAAGCCAAATTTGATGGCTACTGAGGCCCAGAAAGACAAATTTCTTCAGGAATGGAGATCTTGAAAGGTTACCTATGCTTCAGTAGATGGAAGGCAGGGCAGAAAGAGGTGTATTTGATCAAAACACATTATAATCATTTACAATTTCTCAAACAACAACAGATAGTTCATATTTCTGACCTTAAAAACTTCTATTTAATCTTTGCAAGGCATTTCTTTAATTTCTTAGATTTCAATATAATTGCCAAATAATTGTTTAAAATAAAGCATTTAAGACCATATTGTAAATTTCTGAATGAGAAGGTATAAGTAGAACCCCCAAATCTCATCTTCCTTTGTGTGGTCCATAGGTTAGGGACTGCTCTTTGAAATTACTATATTAACTCCAAGGCCAAATCTTGCTTTGTGTCTATGACGCTCAATATATTTGTAACTTGAATTAAATCAAGGACAATTTTTTATCATAAATAATAATTTAAAAACCTAATAAACAACAACAGCAACATATTAAGCCAAAGAAATGGTCGTGAGAGGAGGTAATTGTGAGAGAAAGAGGTAGGTAGAGCTCATATGATTTTGTAACTTCTGTGGTTTCTCAGCTGTCTTATTTCTCCTTTCAAATAAACTACAAAGCTGCCTTGCTTTGTATTCCTCCCTGTAATTTTATTGCCATTTTCTGATTTGTGTATTTGTATTCAAACCTTTGAAGGTATAAAATGTTATTCTTTTCATATTTGCTAATTCTTACATAGCAGTACACTTGAAACTTGAACATTTAATCACTGAGTACATTCTTCCTGTATAACAAAGCTGTGCATTTTAATCCTCCAGTTATTACAAGATCTGTGCTGTCTCAGATACATTTACACTTCAATTACAATTACAATGCTTTCTTCTTAACAGCTTCTTGTTTCTGAAGGATGAGTCTCAAGGATTATGTTATAATGAGAACAAAGGTTATTGACTGCTTTTCACATTTTTTCTCTGAAATGCTCTGCCAGCCACAAAGGAATGAAACAGAATTTATGCCAAGATCTTTTCTCCCCACAGGAAAACATAATGGAAGTAATCAGAAATCAAGAATTTTTACTCCTTCCAGCTGAAGAGCTCCATAAACTACTGGCCAGTGATGATGTAAATGTTCCTGATGAAGAGACCATCTTCCATGCACTAATGATGTGGGTCAAGTATGACATGCAGCGGAGATGCAGCGACCTAAGTATGCTCCTTGCTTTCATAAGATTACCACTGCTTCCACCACAGGTAATTTTGTGTCTTGCTATTTCAATATGTACATGATACTAAAGCTTCCTGTATTATAAGCAAACATCACAACATAGTTTTAAATAATTTTCAGCATTCTAGGATTGTAATGAGGAGCTATATTCTAATTAAGAAAGAAGGCATAAAAATTATGCGTGAAGGATCATGAATCTAAATCTTATCTTAGCTACATATAGATTCATGCATGCCTTTATCACTATAAGAAACTTTTATTTTGATACAGTTTTCACACGATAAAGTAAAATTGTCCTGTATACACAAAAGGTTTGTGAAAAATCAATTAAATAGCAAATGTACATGTATTACAGTGTGTATTATCTATTTTCTGTTTATCATCTACTTGTATGTGCTCTTTATAAAATTTAAGACCTGCATAATAAGAGGGAAACCATGGCTGGTACTGGAACCCTAGCCAACTACTAAGGGCTAGTGAAGTCATGGATCTTGGAGGAGACCAGCCAACCACCACTTTACTAAAACAGCATAACCTCTAATGGCATTCTAAATATTTGGTCTTATACTCTCCTTCAATTTGATCTATGATGCAATCAGGTGATAATTCCTTAGACAAATATATATATTCTTTATGTTTTTAAGGTCAATTGAATGACATTTCATAATTTGTAGTGGGATCCAATATAGTCTTAAGTTGTAGAAACTTATAAGACTACTTAGTAATTCAAATTATGGAATTTTTGTTCACTACAGATAAGGAAACAGGAAAATAGAATTACCAATCCACTTTATTGATGAGGACAAAGGACAGAGGGCAGAAAACAATAAGAATCTCTATAAGTTGACATTACCTTGTGATAAATTCTAGTTCACCAATTTTCACCTAGAAGTAGCAACAATATTCTCTTAGCTTTTCTCCTATTAGAACGTCATCTGTGAGACTCAGTACTTTAAAACCTCCAAGGCACAGAGTGGAAAGCATCATAATCCTTTGAGTTGGATTTCATGGAGAAAAATCACTAGTTGTACCTGACCTCCCTATGATACATCATCATAGCGTTTTAACATTACAAGACTTAACCGGATACAGTACACTTAACCTAGTATAATTTCTGTGATTGTCAAAAGGAAAATTCAAAATGCACTAGATCACTAAAATATGTGAAATCATATGAGCAAATACGCTATCAAAAGAGACTAAAGGCTTTACCATTCATTCATCACATTGACTTAGATCCAAACCACCATAAAAAAATCAGATAGAGTGCAAGATAACTAGTTAAATATAGGGGAAAATAAGGAAGTATGAACACACAATATGAACTCACAAGTATGAATTCCACAGTGAGTGGAAATTTTTGGTAGACTTTAAGATCGGAAAATTAAAAAAAAATTCCTATACCAAAAATTGGAAATCTATTGAAGCTTTAGAGAATAATTACTGTCTTTTATTTGACTATTGATAGTAACTAAGAATTAAAATCAGGATCAATTGATTTATGGATGCTTCCACTCAACAAATTATAAGAGCTTGGTTTGACATAAAGCTTTTTAAAGAAAAAGAGACACATATTTAGGCAAGCCATGAAAATATTGTGATTCCCAGCACTAGATTTTCCAAATCGTACACTTTTACTAGGAATTCTCAAGGACAGTATTCCCAGTAATGGTCATAAAAGCCAATGATGAAAATTAACCAATGATAGGTTGAAGGACATTAACCAGTGACACATGACAGACCAATTTGTTATCTTTTTCTTTTATCAAGCTATTGATAAACACACATTTTCACTATTTGTTGAAATGTGGGGATTTTGAAGGTAAACTTTCTTTAAAATTTATCAGCAATATATTGGGCATTCTGGGTCTTTCTTGTAATTTCAGTACTTAGAAGACTGAGACAAAAAATTATTTCTTCACTGAGAGACTTACTACTTAATGTTTAGGCTACCCCATCTATACTATGGTATTATTTATTGGAGAAGAGGGGCAACATACTAGAGAAGTTTATGAATGTGACTATGGTAGGGTACTGTATTCCCCTTGTATGTGATTTCTCCCTAGGTTTCTAGCCTACTCTATTGTCATCAGAAATCGATAAAACTTTCTTACAAGATGTCTTATTTAAATTGATAAATCAGAGCAGAGAAGAAACGGATCTTTTATCAGATTGTTTGTTCTCTGAATTACACATTACACATGGACTTATATTTTTTCTTTTCACTTTCTTCTATTTTGTGTATATACATGAGAGCATGTGTTTATATTCATCCATATACTACAACATTATAACATCAGGGCAGAGGTCAAAGTTGGTTCTCTCTTCCCATACTGTCAGTTCAGGGAAGCTAGCATAGGTTGTATGTTCAGGGACAAATGCCTGTACTTCCTGAGCTATATACATATCTTGAGCTTATATCATTTTGTTATTCCACAGATTTCTCCTACTTAGTGAAGCTATATTTATTCATAATGAGAAATAAAGATTTTTTGTTTACTGTTGTTGCCTAAATTCTTTCAATTATTATCAGTCCTGATATGCATAAACATATAATGTGTCTGTTTTCTATTCCTCACCTTTCAAATGAGAGAAATGTGTTAATAATTCAAGTTTTCCTTCTAGCAAGAAATGTTTAGGACAAAATAGAACAATGTAGATATAAGAAAAGCTTGGCATTAAATTACTGAAGTACACAACTACAATGGCATTAAAATACTTCACATAACATGTTTCAAATAATGAAAACACAGATACTAATTTTCAATACATGGTGAAGAGAGAGAAATGAGTTCAATGGGTGAAGTTTTTAAAAATAACACACCTAGTAGGATACCTAGATTCCCCAAAACTCTGAAACAGACCTATCAGTAAGTCCTTGGTTCTCTAACATGGAAGACTGGAACAACTTTTTTGAATCTAACAATTTGAGAGCCCTTCTAAAGAGAACTAACTGCATTAGTATCTTCAGTGTTTCTACCTAGTGTGTATTGATTTTATGTTTGAGAAAAGGGTATACTAAGGATGAGCATGCTATCTACCTTCTACTCAGGCCGAGAGCGCAGTGGTTCTGAGATTATATGATGCTGGTCCAGTGCTTCTTTCACTGGAGGGAACACGAGATGTGAAGACATGAGTTAGCTCCATTTTTAAGCATGTCCAAATTTGAAAAAGATACTTCTATGCTATCTATGATTTCATAATCTGTATGGGTTTACAAAGGTTCATAAGAATCTCAGGCTTCTTTTTTATGCTAATACAATGGTCTGAAAGCGTTAACTTTTTTTCTAGAAATTATGTATAGTGGTTTGTAAATGATTCTAGCCCAAAAGTTAATTATTTCTGATTATATTTCACATGCATTTAAACTGTCATATGAGATTTTAATTAATTAGGAATTAATTATTTTATTTATTTTGTGTGTTTCTACCTTAAGAATTAAAGACCTATAGAATTTCAAATGCATGATATTAGGTGATTGAGATAAACTAGGCAATACAATTTAAAGCTATTTTAATGATGACATAGAAAAAAGTTATTTGGATCACATAGCAAAAATTTGAGGAGAAGTATGAACAATGCTAGCCTTAAAATATTAGGTAATACTGAAACAATGGTAATTTCATTAATAAAGTTCTCTTTACTTGTTTCTATCACATTTTAACTCTTGTTTTTGCTCTCTTAACCCATAGTCACACACACACACACACACACACACACACACACACACACACACGCGTGCGCTACACACACACACACATAGTAATCATATAATATGTATATTTTATATAAATGTGGTTGTAAGATATGTATAGCTTGCATAATTTTAAAGTATATAATTATATAATGTTGAAAATGTTAAATGAGAAAGCATGCATTTTATAAATAAATATGAATTAGTTTAATGTTCTTGAACGAATTGGTTAGAATTTGGTATTACTGTGACATAGTTATGATATATGAAAATAGCTAGTATGGGTAAGTGGCAGAATAGCACTTGAACGATTAAAAATAAGCTGCTTTCAATATTGGTATAGGGGAAAACACCAAGGTAATAGAAAAAACAGGATAATTAAAAAGAAATTTATTATTAATACAAATAAATATGAAGAAAAATGTATGTTTTAGTAAAAGATAAATCACTCAACCCTGTGGATACTTCTGTGATAAAGTATATCAAGTGCCTTAAAAATTCTATGCAGTGCTCATAAGGGCTCACAAAGACTGAAGAGACAATCACAGACACTGTGCGAGTCTGAGTTAGGTCCTCTGCATACATGTTAAGGTTGTGTACCTTGGTGTTCTTGTGGGACTCTTAACTATAGGAATGAGGTATGTCTAACTCTTTTGCCTGCTCTTGGGTCCCATTTACTCCTGGGAGTTGGCTTGTCTGTGCCTAATCTTATTGTAACTTCTTATCCTATGTTAGTTTGATATTCCTGCGAGGCTGACTGTTTTCTGAAGGGAAAAAGAAGAGGAAGAGATCTTGGGGAGAGGTTGAAAGGGAATAGAAGTGGATGGAGGGGAAATTGTGCTTAGGATGTAATGTATAAAGAAGAATAAATTAAAAAATAATAAAACAATTGCAGGATAAAAAAGCAGTCACACAGTGTACTTGGTGGCATAATCTGTAATCATAGAAAATGAGACTGAAACCAACAAGGGCTACAGAGTAGACCCTATTTCAAATCAAAGTATAATACATACGCATACAGACACACACACACACACACACACACACACACACACACACACACGTGCACATGCACACACACTAATAAAATCATTTACATATATTTCACAAATAAAGAAAGATTAATAGGCCAGACGGTGGTGGCACACGCCTTTAATCCCAGCACTCGGGAGGCAGAGCGAGGCGGATCTCTGTGAGTTTGAGGCCAGCTTGGTCTACAAAGTGAGTTCCAGGAAAGGCACAAAGCTACACAGAGAAATCCTGTCTTGAAAAAAAATTAATAGAAGACTGATTAGTGACAAAAATGGTTTAGTTATACTAACAATATTCTTCTATATTCATAAAACAATTGGCCATAAAAGAGAAAATATTTTCTTATATTCTATGCTTTCAAGTTTTTATATTGCTAAGTGTATTGGATGCTTCTGTGTTTATTCAGTTTTTATGTGCACAAAAGAAAATCCATTCTGATATTCTTTATTAATTATGAATGAATCTATGCCATTATGAAGTATGTTATGGTAATTTGGCATGGAGAATATAATGAGAATGCAAGCTTCCTGGAGACAATATGGCTTTTAAACAAGAACAATAATAGACTAAATAAGCTTCAGAAGCCAAAAAAGACATAGAAGGTCTCCAAAACTGAAATGTCTATTTTATGTGATGTGAAAATGCAATAGCTTATATTGAAATAAATTCAATTATTTTACTGAACAATAAGAAAGACCATAAGAAATGGCAGAGTGAAAGAAACAGATAATTGAGTTATCTTTTGAGAAAGAATTCATTAATTGCAAATAAGTTAACAGTTGCATAGAGCTGTTTTCATTATTTTCTTGAATACACAAAAGTTTAAAATTTTAACAAAATTACAAGAATATGGAAATTTAAGGCATTTTGCTGAATATATGATTATGAGACAAAGAGAAGCCTCTTTTTATTTTTGTATTATTATCTTTTTAAAAATAAAATGAGTGATCAGTTTGGTTTGTAATTAAAAAGTATACCTTGATATCCTGGAACAATTTTTCAACTGATTTTATTTGCTTTCATAGAACACAACTTTACAATATGCACATAAATATGCATTCATGCGATTTACATTTAAAAGTTCAAATAGTGCTAGAAGCCTAGGTCACAGCACAACACCACCCCACATGCCCAAGGTCTTTACTTTGACCTTCAGTACCATGCAAGCATTAAAACATATGT
Organism: Peromyscus aztecus; assembly: GCA_902168405.1. NCBI lineage: Eukaryota > Metazoa > Chordata > Mammalia > Rodentia > Cricetidae > Peromyscus > Peromyscus aztecus. The sequence continues at coordinate 26,324 of CABHPQ010169721.1, forward strand.
ATAGAGGCTCATTTTAGTGAAGACTTTGATTAGTGGATTGAAAATGAGGTTCTAGAGTCTAGAGAGGTGGCTTGGTGATAGAAGGCCATTACTCTTTCAGAGGACCTGGGTTCATATTCTAGCACCCACTAGAAGTAAAAATCCTAAGGAAATGCCAAGAAAGTGACAAAGAGCAAATAAAAAAAAAAAACAGAATTCACAAATTACAAGGGAAGACACACAGAGTAAGTTCCACACATGTAATTTAAGTTTTCTTTACTTTTACCTTCAAAGAGTAATTACTCATAACCATGTAACTGTCCATATCCACTATCTGCAGTCACTGTCTAATGTATTTTACATATTAATTTTTTTTTTACAAAGGTAAATGAAACACATGATTTTCAAAATTAGGACCTAAATAATCTCAACGATATCTTTCAAGGATTCTCAGCAGGTTTTGTTTTTGTTTTTCATAACTGATTAATTACCAGTGCTAAGGCTTTCTACTTACTGAGGTTGCAATGCCGCAGACCCCATCCCCAGTTCATGCATAGAGAACAGCATTTATTTCTGTTTCTGAATGCTATATTCAAGCCACCCATTAATTCTGAATTTTGATCTCTGCTTCTAAGATTTCTTAAAGATAGGTGTTCATGTCCATTTAGCTACTAAAACTTCAACTGTGCCACCATTAACCATGTGGAATTTCACACACCCAAAGTGGGGTATTTCAATCTCCTAAGACTTTTATTTCCATTCTATTTTTTTGTTTTGTTTTGTTTTTTCGAGACAGGGTTTCTCTGTGAAGCTTTGCGCCTTTCCTGGAACTCACTTGGTAGCCCAGGCTGGCCTCGAACTCACAAAGATCTGCCTGCTTCTGCCTCCCGAGTGCTGGGATTAAAGGCGTGCGCCACCACCGCCAGGCTATTCATTCTATTAAAGATCCGACCAGTCATCTAGTTTCCCATGCATACATCTAAGAACACTTCCAATTCTCCTGGCATGTTACTGTGCCCTCAGTCACTTTGGGAGTCTGTTTTGCTCTACCATACAACCTATTCTAAATGTGATTCCTCGGTTTTGCTTTCTTACCACCCTTTCTTGGGAGACATCACGACCCTTTTCCCACTGCACAAAGCAAAGGCCTTTAAGTATTAGTGTGTGATCCTACTGCATCTTAGACAACCAAGACTTTCCACAGGTAAATCTGAAAGTTCATACTGCAAATCAATTGATCTCAAACTTAATAGAGACTAAAATACTGAAAACTCTTTTTTAAAAGTCTTACATAATTACCCCAAGCTTACTCATTTGATTTAATTTTTCTCCAATTCTCAATTTTCTCTAGCTGCACTGAAATTTTTGAGTATGTGGAGAAAACAGAAGTATTCTTCCTATATTCCATTTATACCAACTACCATAGTCAAATGACAAAATGCAAAGGCCACACTTGTATCAAGTATCAATATAAAGGCAATATGGAAAAGGGAACACACATATATGCATATTGATAAAATGAAAACTAATGATGAAAAAGATGCCATGGATTTGAAAGATAGCCAAGAGTGATAGGAGAAACTTTCATTTTGAGGAATTTCATGAGGTAATATGATCCTAACTTGATGTGATTTACATGGCATACAGATTTATCAACATTTTTCTAATGTCTAAGGCAGTATCTATAATGGGAAATTTACTCCAAAATTTGTGGAAAAAACAGAGTCTATCTCTAGCACCATGACAAATAAATTTTAAAACCTGACTATGTTAAAAAAATACATTTTTATAGTGTAGTAAATCAGGAAAACAAAATTCAGTCAAGGAAATGCAAATTAACTTAAAAGTTAAATTGTATAATAAGCATTTCTGTGCATATTAAAATATTATAGATAGCACTTAGCAAGAGGCCACACAGTGCAAGACCAATTACTTTTCTCAATTAAACTTTAAAGGGAATTTAATATTTAATCATATATATTGTGCAGGGTATGATTAAATTAAAATAGGATGCGATCATTTTTTTAGAAATCTAAGAGAAATGGGGAAACATTTGTCATGAACCAAAATCCATTAGAGTGCTCTGTTAGGATTCTGGAAAGATGAATTGTTGTTTCTTAAAACGACTTTGTATGTGCGCATGTACATGCATGTGCATTTGTGAGCATGTGAATGTGTGTGATGCAATATATGTACATTTGTCAGTACAAGTGTGTGCATATGTGTGAAATACAGAGGTTGACTTTAGGTATTTACCTCCATTTTTCTCTACCTTACTTATTGGGACAGGATCTGTCAATGAATTTGGAGGCCAACAACTGCCCCTTTGCTGGTCAGTGAACTCTAGGGACCTCATTTCTGTGCCTCTCCCTCTGTAGTGTTACAGATGGCAGGATCATACCATTTATTTTTACATGGGTGTTGAATATCAAAATGTGGTCTTCAAATTGTGCTGCAGACATTTTGCTGACTGAAGCATTTCTGCAGCCTACAAAATTAACATAAATAAATGACCAGAAAATGCCTCTGCATGGGGGCAGATTTAGCATTATATATTCAGCAAGAAATAAAGCTTAAGCATAGGCATACATGCAGATTTAATTATCAACAGGGAAGGTTTGCAATAAAAGAAAATTTTCTGTAACAAGTTTAAATAAGGAAGGTTTGGAAAAAAAATACTAACTCGAAAGAACACAGAAGCAGCCATATACCATGATGGAAAGCAGTTGCTTCCATCCCAACCCCAGGGTTCATATACAGGCTTCCTGGAAACAGGAACAGCTAATGTTAAATATGGGACACTAGCCACAGAGGGGAAAGGGCAAGTGACAGCCACATAGATGGCAGGGACCTGGAGAGAGGGTACACCTAAGTGAGATAACAAAACCTTCAAGGATGGACCAATACTCCCCACTGACAGAACTTCCAATAGAATCTGTTGGCAAAAGACATGTGTAACTGGGTTAGATTCACTTTCTTTCTTAGATAGTCAGTTGGTCAGTGTTTTAAGAGCTTAGCCTGGAAAGCATATGTAGCCCAGGCTGGTCTGAAGCTTATGAAATTTCTTCCTCAACATATTCCTTCCATTATAGTCCCTTAGTGTATTTATTGTTTACAATCTAATGACAACAATGTTCTAATTTATATAAACTGGATATAAAAAGAGCAAGAACATTAATGAGTATCAAAAGAGCTAGGAATGTACCATTTTATTATAACTAAATGGACAATGGTTATAGATGGCCCAAATAAAAGATGTTATTTAAATAATAGTCAAAAGTAAAACATTTATTTATAAATTTGCCATATTTTAAAATTTGTACTGGATAAATGTTGTCAAATAAAAATTCTTAAAAGGAAAATAAGTGTTATTCATGAGACATAAAAGAAGTGGAGATTACTTAGAGAGGAAAGGAACCATGAAAAGATAAAGGCGATAGGGAGGACCGTGGTGGCGGAGACAAGTTAGAGATAATTAAAATGTCTTAGGCCAATGGAAATATCATAAGGAAAACCAGTGTTTTATATGCTAACAAAAATAATAAAACATATTGCAGATAATAATCCATAAAAATATGATTGCATTTTCTAATATATACTCATTTAGTGATTCCTATATAGACATCAATTTTGTACTTCAATCCTGAAATAATGGAGGATATCGCCATGTGATTAATTTGAAATTAATAGCAATAACTCAAGATTTGCTATTATCAGATTGCAGTTGACATACCTAGAGTGGAAACAGATTCCAATTTATAACTTCAGGTTAATAAACCACTAAAATATTTGAAACAGTTTTTCAATGCTGTTCTTTTTTCTCTCTCTATTTAGAAATTCTTCTCTCATATATTACATCTTCACTGAAGTTTCCCCTCTCTTCACTCTTCCCCGCCTCCTCTCCTCCAGATCCACTCCTCCTCCATTTCCCTTCAGTAAAGAGCAGGCCTCCAGGGATATCAATTGAATATATCATAAAAAAGTTACAATAATGCCGGGCGGTGGTGGCGCACGCCTTTAATCCCAGCACTCGGGAGGCAGAGGCAGGCGGATCTCTGTGAGTTCGAGGACAGCCTGGTCTCCCAAGCGAGTTCCAGGAAAGGCGCAAAGCTACGCAGAGAAACCCTGTCTCGAAAAACCAAAAAAAAAAAAAAAAAGTTACAATAAGACTAGGCACAAACACTAATATCAAAACTGGACCAGTTAATGCAGTAGGAGAAAAAGGGTCCTAAGAGCTGTAAATGAGTCAGAGACTGTCTTAGTTAGGGTTCAGCTACTGTTACAAGGAAAACATTTAATTGAGGTGGTTCACTTACACTTCCAGAGGTTCAGTCCATTATCATCATGGTGGGCACATGGTGGAGTAAAGGCAGAGATGGTGCTGGATCCATCTTGATATGCAGGCCACAGGAAGTTGACTGACACACTGGGTGGTATCCTGAGCATAGGAAACCTCCCAGCCCACCCCCACAGTGACAAATATTCTCCAACCAGGCCATACCCACTCCAACAAAGCCACAAGTCCTAATAGTTCCACTCCCTATGAGATTGTGCAGAACAGTGATACTCAAACTACCATAGAGACACTCCCCATTCTCACTGTTAGGAGTCCCACAAGAACACCAAGCTACACAACCATAACATATATGCAGAGGACCTAGGGTAGAGACATGCAGGCTCCATGATTCTCACTTCAATCTCTGTGAAACCCATGAGCCCCACTTAGTTGATTCTGCGGGCCATGATCTCTGGGTTTCCTTGAAATCTCTAGTTCCTAAAGTCCCTCCTATCCCTCTTCTGTAGGGTTCCACTGGCTCCCCCTAACGTCTGTCTCTAGATCTCTGCATCTGCTCCCATCAGTTTCTGTATAATTCCTTTCTGATGTCCACTGGACTAAGCACAGATCTACAAGTACAGCAGAACATCAGCAGTCATCACTTCATTGATTTTTTTTTCAGTTGCAGTTGGCTCTATCCTGGGTGATTCTGATTATTGGCCATGCTGGTAGAGGAAGCATGGCCTTCCTTTCTTGGCATGGGTCATTAGTTGGCCACTCCCATAAGTTCTGTGCCTCCATTGCCCCAGCACATCTTGCAGGAAGGGCAGATTATAGGTTGAAGGTTTTGTGGATGAGCAGCTGCCCCAGTCCCACAGATGGAAGCCTTGCTTGGTTATGGAAGGATGGCTGGTTCCGGCTCTAGATGCCTCCTTACTAGGAAACTTCGCTAGTTCACTCTCATAGATTCCAGGGAGTTCCAACTGAACTAGGTTTCCACATCACCCCCCACTAATGCACCCCAATTATAGTCATCTCTCCCAGTAATCTCTCCCTCCATCCCTCCCCACAACCTCTACCTGATCGCTCCTGTTTCCATCCCCATCTGCCCCCAGTCTACCTGCAAAATCTACTCTATTTTCCCTTCCCAGGGAGATCCCCCTTGAATCCCCCCTTGAGCCCTCCTTACCACTTACCCTCTCTGGGTCTGTGTAGCTTTGCGCCTTTCCTGGAGCTCACTTGGTAGCCCAGGCTGGCCTCGAACTCACAGAGATCCGCCTGGCTCTGCCTCCAGAGTGCTGGGATTAAAGGCGTGCACCACCAACGCCCGGTCAATGGAGATGCTAATTCTTAAACAATATGTTAAAGTCTATACAAGTAAGAATTAAAATAATTTAAAATCCACTAATTCTTTGAATTTATATCATTACATTTGACACATGTTGAAGTATATATGTAATCTTGGTATTTGGAGTAGAAATGATAGTCAAGCTGCATGTCAAATACGAAACAAGATTACATTAACTAAATTTTAATTTGGTGGAATATGATTAAAAATTTTCCCTAAAAATTAAGTAACATATAATTATTTATAAATGCTTTCAACTGTAATCATGTAATTGTCACTCATTAAGTTCTTATGAGTGATTATAGCTTCCATATTAATAAACATAGAACCACATCATTTTCTTCAGTATAGCTTCAGGCTTTAAAGACTTAATTGAATAATTAATTACAATTACAAATTATGTATATTTAAACCATCAACTACACTATCAAATGTCAAGATATTTTCTTATTTATTAATATTTTAATACATATGATGTGTGCATGTGCATATCTGTTTGTGCATATCTGTGTGTGCATGTTTCTTTGTGTGTGTGTGTGTGTATGTGTGTGTGTGTGTGTGTGTGTGTGTATTTGCCACTTGTACCTGAGTGCTCTCAAAGGTCAAAGGAGAGCAATAGATCCCTAGGAGCTTGAGTTGCTGGTGGTAGTAAGCTACCTATTCTGGATGTTTGGAATTAAACTTGGTTTTCTAGAAGAGCAATAAGTGTTCTTAACTGCTGAGCCAGCTCTTCAGCCCCCAATTACCTTAATAAATAAATAGAAAACAAATTTTGATTTAGTTAGACTCTTGAGTGGATTAACATGCTTTCTCAACAAGTTTGAGGATCTAAGTTTAGTTCCTCAAACCCATTCAAAAAGTAAAGTCATAGTGGTGTGCAGTCTTGTAGAGAGATGAGAAAAGGAGACATAAAGAATGGCCAGTTGCTTGAGGATGTCTATCCTGGAGTGTTGCTGGATCCTAACAGCTCCCTCAGTGGAGAGGGTGACAAGGCTTGGCATCAATGGCACAGACACCAGGAGTCAGTTGAAGGCAAACAACAAACTCCTTTATTCAATAATGGGAAAGGCTTTATATAACCTACTCCAAGCACCCAAACTGTGTCCCTGTCTGGTGGCATTGTGTGGCCATCTCTCATTGGCTGGGCATGATCAGGAATTCTGATAGTGATCAAGAACTCTGACAGTGCCTATTGGTAGGCCCTCAGGCAGATTTCAAGTTGGTTCATAAAGAAGTACGCCATATGCATGCCTTGGCAACTGGTTTGAGCCAATTTCCTCAACCCTATGGTCCTGTCCTACTACATCTCCACCCTTTTATTTTATTATGTGGGAGCTCAGTGGGAGTCGGATCCCATCTCAGGGGGGCTAAGCAACTGGATTGTACTTGTATTAGGTTGGCTTGCCAAATCAGCTCTTACCCATCATTGACTATGAGCCCTTGAAGAGCCTCCATCCCTGAGGTGTCATCCTGGGTAGGGAGGGTCAGGCAGTAACCTTTTGAATTTCAGAAAGCCAGCCATGCATAACCACCTGTGGAGGGCTATGAGTTGAATGTGTAAGAGCCAATAACACCTGTAGAGTCACCTAAGTGGCTGTCCATTGTTGCTGGCTGTGCTGTAGGAGACACTTAAAAAGGAGAAAGATTAAAAGTGTAACCCTGCCAATGAAACATGAGTGAAAATCCAAGAGGGATCAAACTGCCTTTTTATATCATGCAGAACCTCAAAAATAAAGAGTCAGGTGGTGGTGGCACATGCCTTTAATCCCAGCACTCGGGAGGCAGAGGCAGGTGGATCTCTGTGAGTTCGGGGCCAGCCTGGTCTACAGAGTGAGTTCCAGGAAAGGCGCAAAGCTACACAGAGAAACCCTGTCTCGGAAAAAAAAAAAAAAAAGTCCTTTGGGGTTGGGGATTTAGCTCAGTGGTAGAGCACTTGCCTAGCAAGCACAAGGCCCTGGGTTCAGTCCTCAGCTCTGGAAAATTAAAATAAATAAATAAATAAATAAATAAATAAATAAATAAATAAATAAAGAGTCAAAGGCCATATCCTCTGCCCTTGTCTGATTTAATTAGAAAATTTCATGTTTTATCTGTAGCTAGCTCCCAGCCTGCTAAATTAATGTTCCTCATCTCAAAAGGCATCATACAAAATGAGGAAAAGCAAGGGTCCACAAGTCCTCAGTCTTTAGAGGGCCAATGAGAACAAGAAAGGGGAGTATATACATTACCAATCCTGGGTTAGTTCCTCCTTGATGGAAGCAGGCTGATGTGTGGCCAAGCACACATCTCTTGCTGGGACCAGAGTAGTGCCACTCTGAGGAAAAACATAAGCATACCCTCTCCATGAGTTAGCAATGGGGCTGGAGGCTACCATTAGAGAGAGAAAGGATCTTTCCATCTCACCAGGGGTAGGGGTATGTTCTTTGGCAGAGATGTCCAGTGCTTGTAGGCCAGGCTGAGCCCCTTTTAGGGCCTTGAGGGCCAGGTCCAAAACCTTTTGAAAATAGGCATTCAAACCAATCTGAATGGACGTATTCCCCATTCCCTGTGAGCATATCACAGGTCACTGGGATGTTAAATAAGATGTTCCTCTGGGCCTGGGATTCTGCCTGATCATCACAGGTTGATCTCCAACAGAGAAAGACTGTAGACTCCAACACAGCTTTAAGTAAATGGTACCAATCAAAATATGTTTGTTACTGCATGGACCATTGAGCAAGGATATGCTGAAAGTGGGGGAGAAATCTGGGCCTGACTCATTGGCTGCCTTCTGGATGAAGGAGTGTTCAGCTATGGTGGTGGGAAACCAGGACTAGGCATCCGCATTTGGGCCCACATTGACTGGGACGTCTTTTATGGCCTACGGTGGTGCAGGCTGAGGGTTGTAAGATCCCTGGCACTACAGGAGAGTAGCCACCTCCTGAGACAGGTGGGTATTGGGGTAGGTCACCCCAAGAATATTGCTGTGGAGGCATAGTCACCCACGGTGATGGTGGAGCAGAGGGCACAGCAGCACATGACTTAATGACAACTCCTTCTCCTTGACAGGTATTTCGGGGCCCAATCTGAGAGCTGCATTCTCCTTGACAGATATCTCAGGGCCCAAACTGACAGCTACATTCTCCTTGACAGATATATTGGGGCCCAAACTGACAGCTGTGTTTTCCTTGACAGATTCCACAGAGCCCAAACTGACAGCTGTGTTCTCCTTGACAGATTCCACAGAGCCCAAACTGACAGCTATATTTTCTTTGACAGATTTTGGGGGGGTCAGGTGTTGTTGGAGCCTAACCACTCCCTCTGGGGAGAGGGTGAGAAAGTTCGGGCAGACACCAGGAGTCCGTTGAAGGCAAACATTAAACTCCTTTATTCAATAATGGAAAAGGTCTTATATACCCTCCTCCCAGCACCCAAGCTGTCTCCCAATCTGGTGGCATTGTATGTTTGTCCCTCATTGGCTAGTCCTGATCGGGAACTCTGACAGCACCTGTTGCTAGGTCCTCAGGCAGACTTCAGATTGACTCACAAGGAAGTATGTTATGTGCATGCCTTGGCAACTGGTTTGAGTCAATTTCTTTGACCCTATGGCCTGTCCTACTATGCTGGAGCACACAGGAAGATAGATATAAGACATGTTCTGTCTCAATATAGGGAAAAGAGAAAATCAACTCCAGGAATTTGTCCTCTGGCTTCCACATCAGTGTTTAAGCATGTATGTGCCTAGATCTACACAAGCACATAACACTCACACACACAGATGCACAGATGCACAGACACACACACACACACACACACACACACACACACACACACACCAATTAATTTAAAAACATAAACCTTTCTCTGACTGTTGCACTCTAACTCTTGTACTCCCTGACATTTCTGAAGATTATTTTTAATGTATATAAAAGGTTTAAGGGAAAAAACCCACAGACATTATAGATAATCATTGTCATAAAAGGTCACATTATTTTTTTTAAGTTATAGAATTCTTAAAATTACAGATGTATAAACAACACATTTTCAATTAGAGTAAATAATCCTCAATTACTTGTGTTTTACACAATCTTTTATTTTAAAACATTGGCTCTCTTCCATTTACAGGAGTCTGACTCCCCAAGTTAGCATGTACATTTTGCTTCATAAACCGGGCGGGGAGAGAAAGCTCATTCAGTGGTTTCAATAAACTGACTTATACAGACCTGGAAATAGAGTTATAAATAATAATGAGTGTGCTATCCTCAGTCCAGTCATCTGTGAGGGGTTTTGAACCATTAAACAACTTTTCAATTTACTAAGTACAGCATAAGTACCATTCTCTTTTAAAATCAGTTGACAAGTCAGAGAGATAAGTATGAGGTAAGAATTTAGGGGATGGCAAATACTTACTAAAAATGAGGCACCTGAAATCAGATGCAGTGAACAGTCACTTATAGCACTCTCCATTATAAAACTAAAAGATGCAAGTTAATCCTGACCTTTAGAATTTATCTCATGTTAATATGCACTCATTCTATTTGCTGTTTTCACCATATGCTAATATATAGGTGAAAACTTTTGGGCAAATAGGCTATGTGTAGAATAAGTGGGAAAGCAATTTCATAGTATCCTAAGGTTTTCTGGGAAGCCGAATGATTTTTATGATCTCATGTTCAGAAGCAAAGTCCAAAAATGTGTTTTCTCATTAAAGAAAATGATTCTCAATATTTGTCTTTTATTCTGTGAGTACTGAGCTTTGTCTCCGTTAATGTGAATCTTATTAAAAACTTTTTGAGAATTTCAATGTATTTTCATCATGTTCACTCCTCCCTCACATCTTTAAAACACACCAACCCTCTTCAAGTTTGTGTCATTTTCTTTCCCCATCAATTTCTCTTTGTGTTATGCATAAATCCTTGTATAAGGGTCTTTTCTTCTATGGGATGTGGTCCAATTACCAGTGGCTACAATCATAAAGTAAGCTGACTTCCTATCTCCCAGCAGCTATCAATTTCTCAAACCTCAGCTCTGGGTAGAACTTTGTGCCAATCTCCACTTTTCATCCTGCAATTTGAATTGGTCTAGATTCTGCTTGCGTAAGTCCTAACTCTCATAGGAATTGTGAGTTCATATGTGCAACAGCCCTGCTGTGTCCAGAAGGCAATGTATCCTTATATTCATACACTGACTTTTGCTGTACGCTCTTTCTTCCTCTTCCTCCTCCACAATGGATCCCAAGCCTTGAGAGTAGAGAGTGTGATATAGATGTCCAACTGAAGGCTGATCATTCTGCACTCTCTTATTCTCTGCATAGTTGTGAGTCTCTATTTTAATCAACATCTACTGCAAAGATGGTGGATGACTACATCAGTGATGTAAACATGAATAAGGCCTGACGACGTTCAAAGCAGACACAATCTCTACATGGATTGAAGAGGTGGGCACAAAGTTCCTTCACTACCTAAGGAACTACTGAGAATTGATAGTTACTGGGAGAGAGAGAACCCTACCTGAGTATGTCCTTAAGTGATACCATTATAGGAAAATTGTGCAAATAATAAAAAGACATAGTTTCATGTTTCTCACACTTCTGCCTTCTAATTAGAATTGACATTCTCTAGATAAAGCTGAAAATGGTGAGCTTGGGAGCTACAGATGCTGTTCAAGAATAGTCAATCACCAAAATCAAGGAAAATAACAGCACTAATGTAAAATGATGGGAGGAAGGAAAATAAAAATTATTGTATATCCAAAGAAGGAAGAATTAGAAAAAAAATCCATTTACAGAACTAAAAGAGTCTGTAGCATGAGTCTTAAAAGGTCTTATTAATTAAATCAAACCTGAGCCAGGTATTGGGGTGAACACTGGAAGGTCAGAGAGACAGAATAAGCCACAGCTATCTCACCTCGCCAGATCCTCAGCTGGTCTTGCTTCCTCAGACTGGAAGCCTCTGAGTCCTCATCCAGAATGGGTCTCAGCTGAACTGCTGCTAGAAGCCTGAATGCTTAACCAGCCCAAGCTTCTCCAGGGCAAATGCCTCTCCAGGGCAAATGCCTCTCCAGGGCAAATGCCTCTAGTTTCTGGTCCTCACGCCTTATATACCTTTCTGCTTTCTACTGCCACTCCCTGGGATTGAAGGCTTGCTTCCTAAGATTAAAGGCATAAGTCACCATGCTTGGGTGTATCCTTGAACACATGAATTTCTGCCTCCGGAATGCCAGGATTAAAGGCGTATGCTACCACTGCCTAACCTCTATGTTTAATATTGTGGCTGTTCTGTCTCTGACCCCAGATACGTTTATTAAAGTACACAATATTTTGGGGAACACAATACCACCACAAGAGTCCACAAAGTGAGCTGTAAGCTTTGAGTGACTAATCCACAGATTCTGAATACTAGGCAAAGTCACAACTGTTATCCAGTGGTGGTACTGAGATATTAAAGAAACATCTGTAAGCACATTATTTTCTGAATTCATGAAGAGGAAGACAATTTTGTGAATATATTTTATGAGCAGGAGGATGGATAAGGAGAAATAGAGGTGAACACACAATGATGACTGGTAAATTGATAGACAAAATATCCAATAAATAGAATCCTAAATAATAGAATCTTAAAGAAATCTTAGCCAGAAATGTGTTTTAATATTGTAAAATAATAAGCAAGTTACATTTTAAACAGATAGCATTATGTGAAATTCTACTTGATAATTTTGATTCCTATGGACAATTATTCTTCTTGAGCTATACTTTATGTTATTATCTATTTTTCTATCCCTGAAATACATTTCTACTGATTTTAAGTAAGAATCCCCCAATGCAAGCTTTTTTTTAATGAAATAAGACCTAAGTATATATGTGTATATACATACATATAATATGGTGATATATTGTGCACCCTGATAAAATTTACCTGAAGATCAGAGGACAGAAAAAGCCACTAGATTAATCACAGAGGCCAGGCCATGGTGGCACACATCTTTAATCATAGCATTCAGGAAGCAGAGATCCGTCTGGATCTTTGTGAGTTCTAAGCCACCCTGGACTACATGAGATTGACTCAGTCTAGGAGAAGAAAACAGAGCCAGGCAGTGGTGGCACACACCATTAATCCCAGCACTGAGAAGCATGCACATATATCTTTAATCCCAGTATTGATGGCTGTGTGAAGAAAGGTATATAAGACATGATGAGACAGGAACCAGAGGCTTTTCAGGCTAAGGAGTCCTAGAGGTAAGATGCGGCAGTGGCTTGTTCCATTCTCTCTCTGATCTTTTAGCATTTACTCCAATATCAGGTTCTGGATTTTTTATTAAAAGATCTTTAGAAATTCAAGCAACATTCCTATCAAATATAAATAACAATTTTCAAAATTAAACTTAAAATCAAGATGTTCAGTAATGCAATCTTGACTCTGAAAATATTACCTAATGAATTCAATATGATGAGGTCATATGAGTGACAATATCAGTTTTGGTATTTTAATACATGACATTCATTTATAAATTTATACTAAGAATATTGGACAGCTATATGTTATTGTTTCAACATAGAATTTTTCTTGTATATGTATTCATACTATGAACAGTCTCACTTTTTTCTTTGCTATTTACATCTACTTTGTAGTTAGTTGAATTTTATTCTTTGAATTTCATTTTTACCTTCAATTTTGGAATGGGTTTTCAATAGAAATAGCATCTATGTTTCTATAATAAAATTTAAAGTATTCATACTGGATTCAATGTTACCATAACTTCAGCCTCAATGCTATCTTTAGAAGAAGAAGGAAATTTGGAATAAATAACACACATATGTTAAGAAAGGATTATGCATATTTAGAGTGGAATTTGTAATCTACAGTCCAAAGAAGACAATGTGGCTACCAATCATAAGAAGCTGAGGAGGCTCTGGATATTATAAACAATGTTGTTATGAACATAGCTGAGCATGTGCCCTTGTGGTATGATTGAGCATTCCTTGAGAATATGCCCAAGAGTGGTATACCTGGGTCTTGGGGAAGATTGATTCCCAATTTTCTAAGAAAGCTCCATATTGATTTCCAAAGTGGCTGTACAAGCTTGCATTCTCAGCAACAGTGGAGGAGAGTTCCTCTTGCTCCACATCCTTTCCAGCATAAGCTGTCTTCAGTGTTTTTGATCTTAGCCATTCTGATGGGTGTAAGGTGGTATCTCAGAGTTGTTTTGATTTACATTTCCCTGATGATTAGGGATGTTGAGCAATTCCTTAAATGTCTTTCAGCCATTTGAGCTTCCTCTGTTGAGAATTCCGTACTGGGACACTTTGCTCAGCCTGGGAGAAGGGAGGAGGGGACTGGACCTGCCTCGACTGAATCTACCAGGCTGGGCTGAATCCGCAGGAGAGTCCTTGCCCTGGAGGAGATGGGAATGGGGGGTGGATTGGAGGAAGGGTGTGGGGGAAGAGGGAGAACAGGGGAATCCGTGGCTGATATGTAAAATTAAATTAAATTATAAAATTTTAAAAATAATAAAAAAAGAAAAAGAAGCTGAGGAGGCAAGAGCTCATACATACATCCTTTTAGCCTTAAGAGAGTGTGTCATTACATATACTTAAATTCTTGATACCTACTTGCCCATTTCCTGAAAGAGTAAATATTATTGTAAGCCATACAGGTTATCCTACATGCTAGAGCATTCACAAGAATCTAGTAACTACCCATCCCCCATAGTAATTCTTACACAGAAACAAGAAATATATTTTTATCCCAATGTATAATGAGAATTTCCATAATTGCACTCACTCACTGTACTACATGTATATTTAAAAGCAGACAGAGGGTGCTTTCTTATTTACATCTATTTATTTATTTATTTATTCATTCATTTATTTATTATTCATTCATTCATTTATTTATTATTTTTTTTTCTGAGGGATTAGCTAAGGATAATGGCTCTTTTTTCCCCTTCTAGTCAGCAATGACAAATTCTCATGACTTATGATAAAGACTGTGTTGGGTAATATAGCAATATCTAGTATAGTAAAGCCACAAAGCAATGACTCAGAACTAAAGGCTTTTCAGCAGAAGCATCCCTTTCAGTTAGAGGCTTTTTCCAGTAGAACCTTTTTGGTGAGGATTCAGAGGATTTCAGTCAGAGAATTTATGGAGTTGGTGAGGTAAAAAGTGGAAATGGCTTGTTCCTTTGTCTCTATGATCTATTAGCATTTACCCCAATATCTGCATCTGGATTTTTTATTAATAAGACCATCTAGGATTTGAGCAAATATATACATACATACATACATATATATGTGTGTGTATATATAATTTCTCATAGTAGGTATACCTCTGTTAAAAGTCAAATGCACTAAAATAATGACAACTTCAGTTAGTTTCTTACATCTAAACCTGTTTAACTGGTAAATTATTGCACTTTACATTTCAAAAATTAATATTGATTTATGTGGCAGTGTCTCTAGAATGATAAAAAAAATGACAAATTTCCATCACATCATTTAATTAAATGTTATTCTTTGTTAGAATTGTTTTAGTAATATTACTATACATAGAAATGTAATTTACTTTTACAACTGATGAAATCTTGCATTCATATAAATATAAATCATAAATTCATATAAATCATAATTCTGACTGAATAATTTATTATTCTTGTTGCCATTTTATTACTATCTATTACAGTGTGTGTTTGTGTGTGAGTATGTGCACATGAGTGCAGGTGCTCATGAAAGCCAGAAGAGCGCATTGGATCCTCTGGACTTGCAAAAGGTTGTAGACTATCTACCATTAGTAACAGGAACTGAACTGGGTCCTCTAGAAAAACAGCGAATGCTCTTAAGCACTGAACTGTCTCTCTAGCCTACCATTCTTAATAGCTAATAACTCTGGTTAGCAGCTATTCCTTCAGTACAATGGATGTTCAACATGTTCAATAGTCTTGTTACTTTCTTTTCAAAGTGTCATAAACCCCAATAGTTTTTCTTTCTTAAAGCTAGTGAATAAGTAATTTTTTTTTTTCTATTTGGAAGTGATAAATGGAGGTAAATGGTATTGTCCTCCAACAGTTTCTGGTGATCATTGATGCCTCAAATGAACTTAAAAGGTCTCATTTTATGCCCATGGCTTTGTCTGACTTGCATTTATTTCTGTTTAAGTGTTCATCAGCATTTGTCATTAGTTGAGAACTGGTTATTGTTCAATTCACTACATAATACATTTCCTTTATAGCTAATTGAAATATTTTATAAAGATTTTGCTACTGCTTCTTTTCCAAGGATATCATCATGTACTTTTCTTTCAAATGTAGGGATTTTATTAACTTTTACTCAGTGTACAATTGTATGCCAAGCCTTAAATCCCAGTACTGATGAGGGCAAATGGACACAAACGTCCACCCTTAACCAAGAAGCTATTTGCAACTGATATCTGCTGGAGATGGAGGTGGGATCAGTTTTCTCTAATGAAATGTCATTGGTTATATCAACTGCCCTAAAGGGCAGGCTAAATGCCCAGGAGTGGTTGGCCAACACAAAACAGATTTCATGATTTTATTTTGTGCTTTTTGTTATGGTATTTTATTGTTATGTTATTCTTATTGTTGTTGTTTTGTTATTGTTAGTTCTTAATGTCCTATTGATTTTTCTCATTTTTTAGTTTATTTTGATATTCCTTTTAATTTTGCTTTTCCTTTTTTCTGAAAGAGAAAGAGAGAGAATGAATTTGGGTTGGTAGAAAGGTAGGGAAGTTATGGGAGCAGTTGGGGGAGGGGAAATAATATAGTGAAATAAATCCTATAAAAATTAATTTAAAAGATTATATCACTAGATGCAGTCAGAAGTTTTCCTGTGTCCTGCCCAGTCCCAAAGCTGCTCAGACCCAAGTAAACACATAGAGGCTTATATTATTTACAAACTGTATAATCTATAGCAGGCCTCTTGATAGCTAACTCGTAAATCTTAAATTAACCCATAACTATTAATCTATATATCACCATATGTTCCATGACTTTACCTGTGTCCCATTACATGTTGCTTTTTGGGTGACTGGCTCCTGTCTCTTCCCTTCTGTCTTTTTTCTCCCTGTCTATCTGCTTGTATTTCCTGCCTACCTCTAAGCTGCCTTGTCATAGGCCAATACAGCTTTATTTATCAACCAATCAGAACAACACATATTCACAGCATACAGAAAGATATCCAATAACAACTAGGGGGAGACACCAACAGAAATAAATATGTGTACAAATATAGAGGAATAGTATACAGGAAAG
Source organism: Peromyscus aztecus (assembly GCA_902168405.1). Lineage (NCBI taxonomy): Eukaryota > Metazoa > Chordata > Mammalia > Rodentia > Cricetidae > Peromyscus > Peromyscus aztecus. Next base: position 43,168 of record CABHPQ010169721.1, read on the forward strand.
AAAGCATGATTGACATCCCTGAACAGCAGAGAAGTATTTACAAAGAAGGTGATCTATACAGAATCTTGGAAAACTGATGGATATTTTCCAGAGACACTGGAGAAGGAGTCTTCTAGGTAGAGCAAGTAATATCAGGTTAGCACAAAATGTATATGTGCCTGTATACATGTATGTATGTGTGTGTGCATATGTATGGGTAAGGAATATGTGTGTGTGTGTGTGTGTGTGTGTGTGTGTACATTAAATTTATATTAGCATGAAGTGTTCATCAATCTGAAAAATATAACTTTTTCAAGAACAATGGAAAAATCAGTGAAAAGGAGAGCCTCATTTAGTCTCTCAGGTTTAGAATTTATGTGTTCATTGGAAGAATCACTGATGTTGCTACCCAGGGAAATAACATGGTCTTATCTATCTTTATCTTTAAAAGAGGCTAACTTGGGCTATCATCAGGGAGGAACATTTGAATCTGAACATGAAGCAATTTAGGCCATGAATTAGTATGAAATTGTAAGCAATTAAACAATAAAAATATTTTAGGACTGAAATAGTACATTACATAAAAGTAGGATGAATATGTGCATGTTTACTAATAGACTCCATAAAATTTTACTTACTAATAACATAAAACACACATATTCACATCAGAGTGTTGAGACTCCAAGAATTGGAGGACAGTGTAGACTCCTCCCACAAACCTTATAGGAAATGATTCAATTATTTGTTGTATGGGTTATGTATGGTTAGACTGTGGCATCCAGCAAGAATGACAGTAGGGGAAATTTTAAAACACCCAAATGAACAAACTGTTTGATTTCAGAAAAGAGCCAAATATTTGGGAGTATCTCCAGCAGCAGCCACACTATATCTTTTGAGTGCTATTTGCCAAGTCCAGACATAAAACAAAACAACAAACAAAACAAAACTAAAATATCCTTCCTGTATTCAGAACCTTGCCTGTGATGGAGCTTGGATTTTTTTTAAACAGGCTCTCTCTCTCTGGAGCCAGATGCACTAGTGGCTCGGCATGCCTGTGAGCTCTCTGTCTTTGAGCAGCCAGAATCCCATATGGTATGAATGTATGTGTGTGAACAATAACTATGGTTTGAGTTTATTACAGAATGAAAAGAATCAAGTTTTAAGGAGGCGAATGTAATAATGAATACATGAAAGATTTAAAGAAAATAAATTAAAGGGGGTTATAAAGAAGCTCAAGGAGAAGAAACTTTCAAAATAATAATAAAAGATCAACAGAAGTAAATGCTATAAAGATATAAATCAAGAATGCAACCAAAAAAGAGTCCATTACAATGGCCCCTTAGGAAATGAATAGGAACTCTTCAGAGTAGAGAAGTCATGTAGAAGAAGAGGAAAACCTGTCCACACATTACGATGAGAGTGTTGAGACTCCAAGAATTGGAGGACAGTGTAGACTCCTCCCACAAGAAGCATCTCTGCAAAGGGAACAACAGGAAGTGACTGGGGCAAGACACTTTGTGGTGAAAGGAGCTTTACAATCTAGCAATGAGTTTAACATTTCATTTAAAATGTTATTAATAGACACTTATATGTGTGTCATGATGCTGTCACTCTATTGTGAATTCCTTTAAGTCAGATACATTTTCTGTTACTCAAGGGCTCTCTGAAAAAAATGATATTGGTCATCTTTGATCTGTTACCTCCTCTATTTCAAGTCTGAGGTGCCCTTGGAATAGAAATCATATTCACGTTAACATTTTTATTACACTGCATGGAAAGCATAGTACATTCATACATCATTAGTGACACATCATTATCCATAGAGCAGTTATTACTTACAGCAAACAACTGGGAGATATAATAGTTGCTCCTTTAACACAGCTTTCATTCTTCAGATTTTGTTGATGGAAAGTCAGTAATGCTTTAAAATGTTGAATTGGAAGGGCCAGAAATAAATACTTCATAACTTTTTCATATTCTTTGTTATTGTTATTAAATTCTTTTATTAGTTTCTAGCATTAACCTTCTCCTGTGCTGTGGGAGCCCACAGAGGTTTCCTAATGAGATCTGAGCTTGCTTTACTAAGCAGGGATGCATAAGGGGATGGATTGACCACATGTGTGGTTACCAGGTATTTGGAAGGTTCTGCACTTGGCTGTGCTAGGGGGAGGCCTTTACTCCACCCATTGGCATTCTTTTTAAAAGCCCTGTAGAAGAGATAGAAACAGCCAGTGGGTTAGGATCCTGGCCCTCCCGAGGCTATCCTGTGTTTCTACCTATTTCTCTCCTCTCTATATTTCTATCTAGATCTCTAGATCTCTCTCTCTCTCTCTCTTTTTTTTTTTTTTTTTTGGTTTTTTGAGACAGGGTTTCTCTGTGTAGCTTTGCGCCTTTCCTGGAACTCACTTGGTAGCCCAGACTGGCCTGGAACTCACAGAGATCCGCCTGCCTCGGCCTCCAGAGTGCTGGGATTAAAGGCGTGCGCCACCACTGCCCGGCCTTCTATCTAAATCTCTTAATCCTCACTCCTCAAGAGTACCCTGGGGGAGAAAATGCGGAGGACGGGTCCCCCACACTGTGCCTATTTTAAAATTTAGCTTTATCATATTGAGTTATGTGTGAGAAGAAACACGTTTGTAGTGTTGCTTCTGTTCATGGTTTTGTGCCTCTGTTTTGAGTCTTAGCCACAGCTGCTTCAGACAAAGTGATCACGGAGGTAAATATGCTGTCTAGTGAGAATGTTGCATGTGGTGGTAGAAATTGGTACTATTTAGGCATATAATCTGCCATCAACTACAGAGAACATGGAATTTAGGGCTTTTTTTGAAGAACTGCTCTATTTCTGGTGTTTGTATCCCTCATTTAATATAATATTCGGTCGTTACTGAAATTCCTAATCTATACATGGAGGGGAGTTTTGGCCTTGATTTATATGGTCCACTAGGCCTAGGGAAGTCAATTTTGAAACTAATACGTGTGTAGTAGACTTGAGAAAGTATTACCTGGACCTAAGCCTGGATTTTGCCAGGAAGATCTTAGCCAAAGATGCCAGTGTGAAGTCAAGAATTAAGATTGTGAGATTTTCATCTTTGTGCTTTTCCCATAATGACTATTTGTGACTTAACAAGAGAGAGCAGACTGTATAAACCCCTCTATTATTGTTATCTATAAGTAGACTGCTAGACCTTACTCTTGTGCTCTACCCACTTAGAATTTCTCAATATTCATATCAAAGACTCACCCAAGCCAACAGCTTATATATTGTTTTTCATCTTTACTCATTTTGGTCAGAATGTGTGAGAAAACAAAACAAAACAAGAAAGAATCTCCTTGGAGTGAGAGGTATCCAGACCTCTCTGTTATAAATCATGCATCGCTTTGCTTTTTATTTATTTTCTATTTGAGAATTTTATATATGTATATTAAGTGTTTGTTCAAATGTATCCTCCATCCCTTTTCATTGAATTTCACCCCTTTATTTGCCTTCAACATTTTCCCTCCAAATTTCGTGTGTTCTTTTACTTAAATTAATATATCATTATACCATTTTCCTCTTCTCTTTCTCCTCCCCCAAACACTTCTATGCACCTCTCCCTTTCCAAATCCTGGCCAGTTTTTAAAAATCTTATAAAGTAGTATGTTTCCATATGACCTGTGAATTTTTTAGTGTTTCTTGTTCTTGCTCAATAACATCTCCTGTACCATGCCCTATAATGTCCCATAGCATTATTCCCTTTTCCACATTCTGAATTTTATTACCTATACTTTGAAGTCCCCTTAAAATTTTTGTTGTTATCTATGCACTCACTAATTTAAACTCATTCATTTAACAATCTCAAAACATCCCTCATATATGAGAGAAAATATGAAGTGTTGGTCTTTATGAGGGTGGGTTCCTCATTCAGATTGAATATTTCCAGGACCAATGGCTTACCTGAAAATTTAATAATTATTTTTATTCATACTTGAATAATAGTAAATTTCATAAATATACCATATTTTCCTTACCTACTCATAATTTGGTAAGAATATAGGATTTTTTACATTTCTTGTCAATTGTGATTTGATCAAGAGCTCTCATATAAATGAGTAGTTTCTCTGTATTAAATATCAAGTCTTTTTGAGAATATGACCAGGCGTGGTAAAGCTGGCCACTTGTAGATACAGTTCAGGACTTCTGAGCAACCTCCCCACCAATTTCCATTGTGGTTGCGCCACCAGCTTGTACTTTCGCCAGCAATGCACAAACAGTCCCTTTCCCCATAGCCACACCATTTGTTATCATTGGTTTTGTTTATGGGATTTTATTTCTTTGTATTATCCATTATGCCAGTGCTAGAATGAAAGCTTGAAATAGTCTTATTTTGAATTTTCCTTGTGGATAATGATGTTTAATACTTTTTTAAAATTATATCTGAACCATTTTTATTCTTTTAAGACTTTTTTGTCTTTTTTTTATATTCCAAATTTTTAATTAGTTTCCTTTTTTCATGATTTTTTCTATTTATTAATTTTTTTATATATAATGGAGATACTAACCCTATGTCATATATATCACTAGTAGGGACATTGTCCCCTTTCTGCAGGCTGCCTCTTAGCTCAAATGCTTGTGTTATTTGCTCTAAAGATGTTTAGTTTCATCAGTTCCATTTGTTAATTGTTGGTGTGCTACCTATTTCTATTTAGAAATCTCATTCCTGTGTATGTAAACTGGTGTATCTTCTGTTTCCCCTCTAACAGATTCAACATATCAGGCCTTATACGGAGGTTTACTGAAATGCTATTTGTGATACAACTACAATTCCATTTTAAAACTAGAGCAAAATCAGACTAGAAAAGCCTCATGGATACAAATCATTCAAACTTGCAGTGTCTAATCAAATCACACATATATATTTACCTATACAAATTGATATATTTTAAAGCTACAGTCCATTCTAAATATTATGAATCTTAACTTATTCTTTTTAAATTTGTTTTTATTTTTTGACAGATTTATAAATTATCCCTCCTTGAAAATTTTTATTTTTTAAATTTGGTTAATTGTTTCATACTTAAATTGTTTATCACCTGAGAACAAAAAAAAAGGTTCTGTATATTGTAAACCTGAAAATCATATTCAGAGTTAAATTTTGTTCGTATAATAGAAATGAGTTTGGGTTTCTCTGAGCAGAGAAATAGTCGCCTTTCTTTCTTTCTTTTTTTTTTTTTTTCATTTAATGTCCTGTGAAATCATAATCTCCAAAATCTCTTAATGGACTTTGGTAATTCTGAAACATTCTAACAGTCTTCTTTTAATAATGCAGTACAATTTCAATACTTAAACAAAATAACAGACCCAACAGCAGAGGAAAGCACAGTTGTGCAGAGTGGCAGACACTGGGCATGGCAGGGAAAAGCTCGTCTTTCCATTGTTAAGCACCTTCCCAAATCCTCCCTCCAGTGCTGTGGTGAACTCCACCCTAAACAGCTGTCTTTATGGCAGTCAGATGCATTACGCTAACTGAGATAGCTGCATTCAATGCCTTTAATTACCCTGTAACTAGACATTGCAAGTCATTTGGACAATTGGTAAAATGCAGATAGTGTGTGGTTTGATTTTTATTTCATTCTTGAGAACAAATCTTTGGTGTCAGGCTCAGAAATAAACTAAAATTCATTCAAACAATCTGATATAACATGGCTTAATTGTAAGAATTAGAAAATAATAACCACACATTCTATTATGTTACAAAATGTTCATCTTACATAGGATTTAACACATTCCAAATTATTTTAATATTTCTAGTATGAAGGTGAATAACCTTGTATTCTAATATGCCCTTGAATTTTTCTTTCTAGTAGAAAGGTTTGGGCAGCTGATTTCATATCAGCCTTTAAAAACACCACAAAGTTCATGCCCAGTGGAAATAACATTATGTGGGAGGGTAATTTCAATCTCTTATTGATTTGCAAGACGTATCCACCTTGATGTTTTCACAGAAACTGATTTCATTGATGATGATCAAAAGAGGAATGCAGGGCTTTGATCAGAATAAATCTAAAGAAAGCTGAAATCTGCAAATATGAAGTGATTGAAATTCTTTCTCCATCTCCCCTTAGTGAAATGAGAAAACCAAAATATATGGATACCTTATAATTAGTGTGGCAAATTAAATGGGTCTGCTTAAAAATGACAAGACTAACAAAACAATAAGGTTTAGTAGAAAGCATTCTTTGTTAATGAAATGATAAAATCAACTGTTCCAAATGTAAATCAGAATGTAGTATTTCTAAATGCTGTCCTACACAGTAATATCAACATAGTCATAGGTGCTTCTACCATTCAATTGAACTACTTGAAATAAAATGTGGCAGAAGGGAGGGAAATATTTTTGTTTTTCTTTTTGCGCCATTTGCACTTGATAAGACTATCATGAATAGTTACTTATGAATATAATGCCCTGGTCATTCACAAAATGTATTCATCTCCTTGCCATAGGAGGGTTAGTACTCTAAATAAGGGGGTGGTCAAAGTGAAGATGAGAATTGGGATTAGAGTTAGGTGTATAATAATGGTAGACAGATACATAGTAGTGTGCGCACATCTTTAGAAAACAGTAAGTAGTCCTAAGCAAAGCAAATATCAGTAATACAGATGTAAAGGTGTGCTATTTTATTCTAATTAAAGTTTAGTTTTATTAAGTGTCAAAATATTTAACAATGATATTGTGGTAGTGCTGTCAGGTAGACTATCTCTGAAGAAAACTGATGAGACTTAAACATCCCTCTTATTTAACATGCTGAAATTCACTACTTTATGCAAACCAAGAATCCTTAATTGGTTCTGTGTTACTAAGCATATTAATGTCTCTTTCAGAGTGTATTCACAGCACAAATGTACAGCTTTCCTGACTTGATGGTCGTTTCCATATGGAGTTGATAAAAATTAATGAAATTTCAGTGTTGTCAATCAGAAACATTTTTATTCAATAGCAAACAAAAGATAAGCACATTGATTAATTGTGATGAATCTGCATATCTGCAATTAGTTCTTTTCCAATTATCTGCTTGAATAAGATTATATACATAATAGATGATATGAAAACTTCTCTTCAATTTTGCTTTTAATTTAAACAAGTGAATAAATGAGAAAGCTACGTATATATTTGTAAGAAACACACTACTACATACATTTCTATTGGTGACTATTCACTGTAAATAATACAAAAGTGCACAATAATTACAAGTGTTAATACAAGTTTACTATAAAGTATTTTACAAGGTTTATTTATTTAGTTTGTTATTTTATTATTTATTTATTTGCTTGCATTTGTGCCATGTGAGTTATTTATATTGTGAAGATGTAGGTGCCTACACAGATAAAAGGACACCTCATGTAGGTGTTGGGTATTGAACCTGGGTCCTCTGAAAGGGCAGTAAGAGTTCTGAAACCTTGAGTCATATCTCCAGCTCCATATTCCTGTTTTATTATTTTTAAAGCCCCAATTGTAGATTAAAACAAAAATAAACCTTAAAATGTTCTTTATAAACTGTGTAAAAGAAATATTTATATCACGGATGTCAAAATAAGATAAAAATGTCCCATCAGATACACAATAAAATTATCATATGTGGAATAGTAATAAAGTAGTTGGCTAATATGGAAATTTGTTTTGGCATACAGTGTTAAATTTCCTAGGGTCAGCCTCCAAAATTGCTTCTGTACTGAGAGGTTGGGTGCAACAGAGCCTTTAATTGTAGCTAATTTTATTTCATCAACAAGGCATACCATTTGATGACATGCAAATACTCTGGCTAGTGGGAACGTACTACATCCAGCACAGTGTGAGGTCCTGGATCACTGTCCCTAGGACTTCCATGAACTGAGTAGTCCCCTCTCTGGAAAGTACAGATCAGTGTTCACCGGTCCAAGAGAGACACTGCCTGTCTAGAGTTGTCTTTATCTTCCCCTGGTGTAATCTACCTCCAAAATTTTCTTCCTTCTCTCCTACTTTGCCTTTTATGTCTAGCTTCTCAACCAAGTTAAAACCACCAAATTACTGGGCATGGTGGCTCATGCCTTTAATCCCAGCACCCAGGAGGCAGAGGCAGGCAGATATGATGGAGAGGTACACAAGAAAATGATTTCAGATTAGTATTTGAAATTACACTAATAAATATAAAATTTTGAATTAAAATAAGACATTTATTGGTAGATTTGAATAATTTAATAGAATTCTTATCTCTGTGTGCTGTTTCTTATAGTATCATAGTGAGGAATTCAAATAAGTAATCTTCCTCAAAACCATGGATAATTTAATAAGAAAATTTTGAGCAGTGAAGGTAAATTTGGAATAGCAATACAATAGTGGAAAATGATGGTGTTAATACTAAAATAACTCTATTGGGTAACTTTTTGGTTGGGAGCTTCACTGTAGAGATGAAGAACTTTGATAAGTTATATTGTCATTGGATATGGTTTCATAGGAAGAAAAAATTTCAGAGCATATTTATTTATTCATGTATCTTATACTTCAAAATAGTTAAAGTAGGAAAAATTTATAACAGAAGTAAAGGTAAATATTTATTTTAAACGAGAAATAAAGAGATAGTAGATGTCTAATATAGAATGAAGAATAGTGATGGGGAAATTGAGTTCAGAATTAAGTATGTGTGTGGTGGAGAAGGTCAGCAAAACGTTCTGTTAGAGATTTCCTAGTGAAGACTCAAGTCACTCACAGTGATATTCAAGAGCAATTTGTCAGTTTACTATAATAAGTAACATTCTATGAAATAGTTCTGAAATAAACTATTTCATAAATCAAATATACACTTGATTGATTGATCACAAACATTTTTCTAAAAGTCTCGAAATATTTTATGGTGATTTAGCATCAAATTTGAGAAGTGAGTTTGAATATTTTGCTTGTATATTGTACATTTTCAGAGTTTAATTATGAGTAAATTATCTAAAACACTAGTGAATAGATAATTTATAGTTTATTCTTCACTTATTCTTATTTTTTAATTCAAACAAGAAGTACAAAACATTTTTTTACTTATTTACTACACATTTATGACTTAGCATGTTCTTGAAACTTTCTAGTGATGTCATGCATAATAAACAAATAAATTCTGTGATGACTGTTGACATTTTTTACTCTTTTGGGCCATTAAGTCATTATTTACTGAAGCAATGGACTATCACATTGTCTTTGAAAAGTTTGTGTAATGTTTTAGTAAAAGATTAAGAAGGAAAAGTACCTGGTAGAAAGAAAGGAGAGAGACTGGGGAGGTAAGAGAGGTGCAGAGGCTTTAATTAAAGATCTCACAACTTGCTCTTATAGAAATAGATTAGAAAATCTAAAATTTATACACAGATTCGTGTGCATTAGGATACTGGGAAAAGTAGATGAATAGGCAAAGCAAAATACTAATAGACAATGATTGGCATAGGAGCCTGAAGATACTGAATGATGTTTACCAATAAATGTAGTTACTCTTCAACTGTAGCCTGTACACAGGACAATTAAGAAAGCCTTTCTGGTGGGAGAAGGACGGTACATTTGAACATGTTGGTGTAAAATTAAGCTGCACATAATCAAGACTTTTGATAGCACTGGAACAAAACAGCTGTTGACTAAAATTTATAAGATGAATGAGTGAATGTTCTAAAGCATTTTGGGGATGTATGTGTTCAAGATGGAGTGAACTTCATACAGAACATGGGTTGATTGATTTATTTTAGCTTTTAGAAATCATGAGTTTTTTCACAGTGAAACAATAAACTCAGCCTCAACAAATAAATGTTAATCATAAACTATAGCAGCACAAAATCCACTTCAATTGTTGAGTAATAAAAAACTCTTATTTGGGTTAATTTTATGAGCACTACTTGTTTTGATTATGTCATCGTTATTTTTATTGGAATAGCAAGTTTTCCAATTCCAATTATCATCTAAAGGCAAGCAGAGATTTCTGTACTTGAAATAAAATTAATGAACCTGCTTCTTTTTCTTATAAAGTCTTGCCTTGTTTCTTGAAATGCTGGATGTAGATTCCTTCAGATGTCTCTGACATAAGCTTTACAAGTCAGTTTGAAATGAGATACATGGAAACCTCTTTTGATTCTGCTTTTTTCATTTATATTAACACATAAATAAGATTCCCAAGTCACTTAGACAGGATATTGATTTGGTCATTAGAATGTTTTCAATAATAATAATCCACTTTAGTTAATAGTTTGGGAAATAATATTTTCCTTTGTCTAGGAGTATGCTAATAAAACTTGAATTCCCATACTGATGTCAATTTGTGATAATTTTGTTGTTTTATTTTCATTTTGCATACCAACTACTGTTCCCCCTCACTCCTCTTCTACTCCCTTCTACCTCCTCCATCCCACCCCCATCCACTCCTCAAAAGGGGTAGGGCCTCCCTTGGGTATTCTACACAGGCTGCCATACCAAGTAGCAGCATTTCCAAGACCCTCCCCGCTGCATCAAGGCTGAGTAAGGCCACCATAGGGAATGGGCAATAAAAATACAGCTCATGTACTGAGTATAAGTTCTGGTCCCATTGCCAGGGGTCCCACAAACACCTCAAGCCACACAACTGTCACCCTCATTCAGAGTCTGTGAATTCCTACTAGCTTGAGTCAACTGTCTCTGTGGTTTATCCCATCATGATCTTGACCCACCTTGCTCCTATAATCCCTCCCCCATCTCTTCAACTGAACTCCAGGAATTTTAGCCAAGTACTTGGCTCTGAGTCTCTTCATCTGCTTCCATCAGTCACTGGATGTAGTTCCTATGATGACAATTAGGGTAGACACCAATCTGAGAACAGGAAAAGTCTAGTTCAAGCACCCTCTCCACCATTGCTATGAGTCTTAGCTGGGGACATTCTGTGGGTTCCTGGGGGTTTCCCTTGCACCAGATTTCTCCTTAACCCCACAATGATCCATTCTATCAAAATATCTCTTTCATTGTTCTTCCTATCTTTCCCTCCTCCAACTGGGTCATTTAGCACCCTCATGTTCCAAACCCCCATTCCCTCCCCTTTACTCTCTCTCCCAGTTTCCCAGGAGATCTTAACCCTTTCCCCTTCCTGGGGCAATCCATGTGTGTCCCTCTTAGTGTCCTCCTCTTTACCTAGCTTCTCTGGGTTTGTGGATTGTATGTAGCCTGTTTGTCCTTTGCTTTGCATCTAATATTCACTTATGAGTGAGTACATACCATGTTTGTCTTTCTGGGACTGAGTTACCTCACTCAGGATGATTTTTTTCTGGTTCCATCCATTTGCCTGCAAATTTCATGATGCCATTTTTTTTACTACTGCATAATACTGCATTGTGTAAATGTACCACATTTTCTTTATCCATTCTTCCGTTGAAGGGCATCTAGGTTGTTTCCAGGTTCTGGCTATTATGAATAATGCTGTGATGAACATAGTTGAGTAAATGTCTTTGTGTTGTGGTTGATAGGTTGATTCCCAATTTCTAAGAAACTGCCATATTGATTTCCAAAGTGGCTGTACACGTTTGCACTCTCACCAGCAGTGGGGGAGTGTCCCCTTTCTCCACATCCTCTCCAGCACACGCTGTCATATATGTTTTTGATCTTAGCCATTCTGACAGGTATCTCTGGTATCTCAGAGTCATTTTGATTTACATTTTCCAGATGGCTAAAGATATTGAACACTTCCTTTATGTCTTTCAGACATTTGAGATTCTTCTATTGAGAACTTGCTGTTTAGAACGGCACCCCATTTTTTAATTGGATTATTTGGTGTATTGATGTTTAGTTATTTGAGTTCTTTATATATTTTAGAGATCAGCCCTCTGTCAGATGTGGGGTCGGGAAAAGATATTTTCCCATTCTGTAGGCTAAAAAAATGTCTTATTTACAGTGTCTTTTGCATTACAGAAGCTTCTCAGTTTCAGGAGGTCCCATTTATTAATTGTTGCTCTCAGTGTCTGTGCTACTGGTTTTATATTTAGGAAGTGGTCTCCTATGCCAATGCTTTCAAGGATACTTCCCACTTTCTCTTCTATCAGATTCAGTGTGACTGGATTTGTGTTGAGGTCTTTGATCAGTTTGGACTCTCAGGGTCTTCAATTTGATTCCATTGATCCACGTGCCTGTTTTTATGCCAATACCAAGCCCTTTTTATTACCTTATCTCTATAGTAGAGCTTGAAGTCAGGGATGGTGATGCCTCCAGAAGTTCCTTTATTGTATAGGATTGTTTTTGCTACCCTGGGTTTTTAGTTTTTCCATAGGAAGTTGAGTATTATACTTTCAAGGTCTATGAAGAATTTTCTTGGGATTTTGATGGAGATAGCATTGCATCTGTTGATTGCTTTTGGTAAGATTGCCATTTTTACTATGTTGACCCTATCTATCCAAGAGCATGGGAGGTCATCACATTTTCTGATATCTTTTTCAATTGTTTATTTCAAAGATTAAAAGTTCTTGTTCTCCAGGTCTTTCCCTTGATTGGTTAGAGTTACTCCCAGATATATTTTGTTATTTGTGGCCACTATAAAGAATGATGTGTTCTCTAATTTCTTTCTCAGCCCATTTATCATTTGTATATAGGAGGGCTACTGATTTTTTTTTGCTTTTTTTTTGGTTAACTTTGTATCCTGCCATATTACTGAAGATATTTATCAACTGTAAGAGTTCCTTAGTAGAATTTTTGGGGTCACTTATTTATACTATCGTATCATCTTCAAATATTGAGAGCTGTGCTTCTTCCTTTCCAATTTGTATTCCCTTGATCTCCTTTTGTTGTCTTATTGCTCTAGTTACAACTTTGAGTACTCTATTGAATAGATATAGAGAGGGTGGACATCCTTATCTTTTTCCTGATTTTAGTGGAATTGCTTTGAGTTTCTATACATTTAATTTGATGTTGGCTGTTAGCTTGCTGTAAATTTCCTTTATTTTATTTAGGTATATTCCTTGTATCCATGATCTCTCCAAGACCTTTATCATGAAGGGGTGTTGGATTTTGACCAAGGCTTTTTCAGCATCTAATGAAATGATCATGTTTTTTTTTTCCTTCTTTCAACTTGTTTATATGGTGTATTACATTGACAGATTTTCATATGTTGAACCATCCCTGCATCTCTGGGATGAAGCCTACTTGACCATGGTGGATGACTTTTTTATATGTTCATGTATTTGGTTTGCCAGTATTTTATTGAGTAATTTTGCATCAATGTTCATGAGGGAGAGTGGTCTATAATTCTCTTTCCTACTTGCATCTTTATGTGATTTCGGTATCAGGTAACTGTAGCCTCATAAAAAGAGTTTGGCAATGTTCCTTCTGTTTCTATTGTTCAGAACAATTTCAGGAGTATTGGTATTAGCTCTTCTTTGAAATTCTCTAGAATTTTGCACTGAAACCATCTGTTCCTGGGCTTTTATTAGTTGGGAGACTTATAATGACTGCTTCTATTTCCTTAATGGCTATAGGTCTATTTAAATTGTTTATCTGACCTTGATTTAATTTGGGTATATGGTACTTACCCAGGAAATTTTCATTTCTTTTACATTTTCCAATTTTGTGGAGTACAGGTTTTTGAAGTATGACCTAATGATTCTCTGGATTCCCTCCATGTCTGTTATTATGCCCCCCTTTTCATTTTTGATGTTGTTAATTTGAATATTTTGTCTCTGCTTTTTGGTTTAATTTGGATAAGAGTTTTTCTATCTTGTTTATTTCTCAAACAACCGACTCTTTGTTTTATTGATTCTTTGTATTGTTCTCTTTGTTTCTATTTTATTGATTTCAGTCCTCAATTTGATTATTCTCATCATCTAATCCTCTTGTGTGAGTCTGCTTCTTTTTGTTCTAGAGCTTTCAGATGTGCTGTTAAGTGACCATTGTGAGATTTCTCCACTTTCTTTATGTGGGCTTTAATGCTATGAAATTTCCTCTTAGCAATGCCTTCGTGATGTATATGTTTGTGCATTTATTTTGTATGTGTTGTGCATTTATTTTCAATGAATTCTAGGAAGTCTTTAATTTCTTTCTTATTTTTTCCTTGACCCAGTGATGATTCAGTTTAGCATTATTCAGGTTCCATGAGTTTGTAGGCTTTCTGCAATTTGTGTTATTGAATTCTAAGATTAAGCCATGGTGACCTGATAAGGTACAGTGGGTTATTCCATTTTTTTTTTTTTTTTGTATCTGACGAGATTTGCTTTATTACCAAAAATGTGGTCAATTTTGGAGACGGTTCCATGAGGTTCTAAGAAGAAGGTATTTTGTTGTTGTTGTTGTTGTTGTTTTGGGGTAAAATGTTCTATAGATGTCTGTTAGGTCCATTTGAGTCATAACATCTGTTCGTTCCATAATTTCTATGTTAACATTCTGTCTGAGATCTGTCTAGTGGTGAGAGTGGGGTGTTCACGTCTCCCACTATTAGTTTGTGGAGTTTGATGTATGATTTAACCTTTAGTAAAATTTTTTTACAAATATAGATTCCCTTGTATTTTGGGCATAAATGTTCAGAATTGAGACTATCTTGATGGATTTTCCTTTTGATGAATATAAAATGTCATTCTCCATCTCTTTTGATTAATTTTAGTTTGAAGTTTATTTTGTTAGTTATTAGGATAGCTACACCAGCTTGCTTCTTAAGTTCACTTGATTGGAAAGTCTTTTCCCAACCCTTTAATCTGAGGTAATGTCTGTCTTTGAGGTTGAGGTGTGTTGCTTGTATGCAGCAGAAGGATGGGTCCAGTTTTCATATTCATTCTGTTAGCCTGTGTCTTTTTATAGGCAAATTAAGTCCATTGATATTAAGAGATAATAATTCTTATTTTTGGTTTTATTGGTGGTGGTGTTAGTGTGTGTATTTATGTTTCTATTCTCTGTGATTTGCTGATGTGAGGTTATCTATTTTCTATGTTTGGGTGATTGCAGCTAACTTCCTTTGGCTGTCATTTTCCTTCCAGTACTTTCTGTAGGGTTAGATTTGTGGATATATAACATTTACATCTGGTTTTGTCATGGAATATCTTGTTTTCTCCATCTATGGTAATTGAAAGCTTTGCTGGGTATAGTAGTCTGGGATGACATCTGTGGTTTCTTAGTGTCTGCAGAATGTCTGTCCAGGACCTCCTGGCTTTAAGAGTTTCCATTGAGAAGTCAGGTGTAATTCTGATACATCTGCCTTTATATGTCACATGATCTTTTCCCCGTGCTGCTCTTAATATTCTTTCTTTATTCTGTACATTTAGTGTTTTGATTACTATGTAAAGGAGCATGTGGCTCAGGTGGTCGCTGGTACCACAGGGGGATGGTTGGTGATGGGTAAGGGAAGCAATTTATATTTTAAGAAAACTCTGTGTAATACTGTGTAATGCAAATACTTGTGTTATAAATAATTTCTTATTTTTAATATTAAATAGACTACATATACTTTAATAAGACTGTGATTTTATAAGGAACATAAATCTGAGTGTTTCTCTTGTTCAATTATTGTAATATATAAGATGATTTAATAGTCTAAAAAAGTATCTGCATATGTGAAGTGGTAAAATTGATCATTATTAGTGTTGTCAACAATGCTGAAACTAATAAACAAATATGTGATCAAAAATTTTGTCCATTCATACATTAATAAATATTTACTTTTTTAACAAGCTGTAATAATCAGCTAACATTTAAATTATGTCATATACACTATTTATTTTAATGCATTTTATTAACTAAGGAAACTAGAACCACACCTAAATATATGTATATATAATATTTTTCTAATTAAAAGT